>BLKR01010879.1:0-42500 GCA_011170035.1 Teleogryllus occipitalis
ACAAAGAAGTCTTTCATCAATCTTCACAAAAGAAAAGCTTTGCATATTAAAGTGAAAGAAATAACAGTTTAATAATAAGAAATTAAAATAGGTATTGTCACCAAATCAGAAAAACATTACATATAATGTTCCATACTGTTTATTAAGTAAAATTGTTTAAACAGAGAGAAGAGAATAAAGAGAAGAAAGAAACAAGAGAATAACATCGCTTAAGTGTTACACAGTTATAGTATACTTAATAATAAAATATATGATTATCAAAATTGAGTCTGAAATCTTAGTGCTTAGTAAAGTTGAGAAATTCATTCAAGGTGAAAATCATTTGCAATCAACAGACAAATGGTTTTGGTTTAACATTCTTTACGGTGGTGGAGACGTGCTTGGAGTTCTTAGCGTGCGCAAACAGCCGCCACTTTAAATGGTTGTACCTTAAATAAAACTTCGGTACAATTAAATTTCTGTTGGAACAATCCGGTACAAAACCAGGTAAGAACGAATAGTAATGGTTTCACATGTTTCAAGGGGTATGGTGACGCGCTTGATGGTATTTCTATTATTAGCCGTTCGACGCCACATTTAAATAGCTCTATCTTAATTACCATCCTTTGTACAAAAACAATTTGGGCAAAACAATCCGGTACATACCAGGTACAACAGAATGGTAATGTTTTAACATTTTTTACAGGGTATGGTGACGCGCTTGATCGTATGGCTATCGTTGGTTGCCCGCCGCCACCTAAAAATGAGGGTTTCTTGTGTAATAATTTTTGGTACTGCCGAACATATTTTAGTTAACTGCTGAATAATCAAAAAGGGCTCGAAAGGTCGATTGATCGTCCGCACGAGAATCTTCAATCTTTTCGAAGGAAAGCAGAGGAGACCAAAAGTATTTTTGAGCATGTCGACCACCCTTGTATGTGTTTTAGACAATATTAGATTACTGGAAGAGACAGTCGTATAGTTTAGGTTTAATGGCAGTGTAAAGAATCGTGATCCGAAAAAGTATTGAATAATTGTTATACGTTTATAATTTTTTCAAAAAGTACTAGAGTAGCCCAAAATTATTTTAAAGTCTCGTTTTATTACCCATTTCATAGGCTATTGTCAGAAAAAGTCCTGTTTCTACACGTTTTATTTTATTGATTTTTTCTGGGTAATGTGAAAGTGCTCGAAAGGTCGAAATATCGTACGCACGAAAAGTATCGATATTTTGGAAGGAAAATAGAGAAGCCCAAAATTATTTTTTAACAATTTCGACCACCCTTGTATGAGTTTTAGACAATGTTCGATTACTAGAAGAGACAGTCCTGTAGTTTAGGTTTAATGGTAGTGTAAAGAATGGTGATACGAAAAAGTACGGGATAATTGTTATTGGTTTATAATTTTTTCAAAAAGTACTAGACTAGCCCAAAAATATTTGAATGTCTCGTTTTATTACGCTACCTATAGGCTATTGACAGAAAAAGTCCTGTTTCTATACGTTCATTATTATTGATTTTTTCCTGGGTATTGTGAAAGTGCTCGTAAGGTCGAAATATCGTACGCACGAGAACTATCGATTTTTTGGAAGGAAAGAACAGAAGCCCAAAATTATTTTCGAACATTGTCGAACTCCCATGTATGTGTTTTAGGCAATATTTCATTACTGGAAGAGAATGTTGTGTAGTTAAGGTTTTATGACAATGTAAAAAAACGTGATCGGAAAAAGTTTGGGATAACTTTTATTAGTTTATAATTTTTTTAATACGTATTAGACTAGCCCAAAATTATTTGAGTATCTCGTTTTATTACCCATTATGTGGATAATTGTGAAAAAATGTCTTGTTTGTGTACGTTCATTATTTTTCAGTTTATTACTGGGTTATGTGAAATAACTCATAGGGTCGAAATATCGTAGGCACGAGATTTATAGATTTTTTGGAAAGAAAGAAGAGAAGCCCAAAATTATTTTTGAACATTTTCAATCTCCCTGGTATGTGTATTAAACATAATTTAATTACTGGAAGAGAATGTTGTGTAGTTAAGGTTTTATAACAATGTAAAAAAAAGTGATCGGAAAAGTTTGGGATAACTTTTATTAGTTAATAATTTTTTAAATACTTACTAGACTAGCCCAAAATTATTTGAGTGTCTCGTTTCATTAACCATTATGCAGACAATTGTGAAAAAATGTCTTGTTTGAATACGTTCGTTATTTTTCAGTTTATTACTGGGTTATGTGAAATAACTCATAGGGTCGAAATATCGTAGACACGAGATTTATAGATTTTTTGGAATAAAAGGAGAGAAGCCCAAAATTATTTTTCAACATTGTCAATCTTCCTTGTATGTGTTTTAGACAATATTTAATTACTGGAATTGAATGTCTTGTAGTTTAGGTTTTATAACAATGTAAAAAATATTGAACGGAAAGAGTTTGGGCTAACATTTATTAGTTTATATTTTTTTGAATACGTACTAGACTAGCCCAAAATTATTTGAGTGTCTCGGTTCATTAATCGTTATGTGGACAATTGTGGAAAAATGTCTTGTTTGTATACATTCATTATTTTTCAGTTTATAATGGGTTATGTGAAATAACTCATAGGGTCGAAATATCTAGCGCACGAGAACTATCGATTTTTTGGAAAGAAAGTAGAGAAGCCCAAAATTATTTTTCAACATTGTCAATCTTCCTTGTATGTGTTTTAGACAATATTTAATTACTGGATGAGAATGTCTTGTAGTTTAGATTTTATAACAATGTATAAAATATTGAACGGAAAGAGTTTGGGCTAACATTTATTAGTTTATAATTTTTTGAATACGTACTAGACTAGCCCAAAATTATTTGAGTATCTCGGTTCATTTATCGTTATGTGGACAATTGTGGAAAAATGTCTTGTTTGTATACGTTCATTATTTTTCAGTTTATAATGGGTTATGTGAAATAACTCATAAGATCGAAATATCGTAGGCACGAGAACTATCAATTTTTTGGAAAGAAAAGAGAGAAGCCCAAAATTATTTTTCAACATTGTCAATCTCCCTTGTATGTGTATTAGACAATATTTAATTACTGGAAGAGAATGTCTTGTAGTTTAGGTTTTATAACAATGTAAAAAATATTGAACGGAAAGAGTTTGGGCTAACATTTATTAGTTTATAATTTTTTGAATACGTACTAGACTAGCCCAAAATTATTTGAGTATCTCGGTTCATTAATCGTTATGTGGACAATTGTGGAAAAATGTCTTGTTTGTATACGTTCATTATTTTTCAGTTTATAATGGGTTATGTGAAATAACTCATAAGATCGAAATATCGTAGGCACGAGAACTATCAATTTCTTGGAAAGAAAAGAGAGAAGCCCAAAATTATTTTTCAACATTGTCAATCTCCCTTGCATGTGTTTTAGGCAATATTTAATTACTGGAAGCGAATGTCGTGTAGTTTAGGTGTTATATCAATGTAAAAAATGTTGAACGGAAAGAGTTTGGGCTAACTTTTATTAGTTTATAATTTTTTGAATACGTACTAGACTAGCCCAAAATTATTTGAGTATCTCGGTTTATTAATCGTTATGTGGACAATTGTGGAAAAATGTCTTGTTTGTATACGTTCATTATTTTTCAGTTTATAATGGGTTATGTGAAATAACTCATAAGATCGAAATATCGTAGGCACGAGAACTATCAATTTTTTGGAAAAAAAGGAGAGAAGCCCAAAATTATTTTTGAACATTGTCAGTCTCCCTTGTATGTGTTTTCGGCAATATTTAATTACTGAAAGAGAATGTTGTGTAGTTTAGGTTTTATAACAATGTAAAAACAGTGATCGGAAAATGTTTGGGCTAAATTTAATAATTTCTAATTATTTTAATACGTACTAGACTAGCCCAAAATTATTTCAGTGTCTCGTTTCATTAACCATTATGCAGACAATTGTGAATAAATGTCTTGTTCGAATACGTTCATTATTTTTCTGTTTATTAGTGTGTAATGTGAAAAAACTCCAAATATCGTAGGCACGAGATTTCGATTTTTTGGATGGAAAGTAGAGAAGCCCAAAATTATTTTCGAACATGGTCTAACTCTCTCGTATGTGTTTTAGACAATATTTAATTACTGCAGGAGAATGTCGTGTAGTTTAGGTTTTATAACATTGTAGGAATGGTGAATGGAAAGAGTTTGGGATAACTTTTATTAGTTTATAATTTTTTTAATACCTACTACACTAGCGCAAATTTATTTGTGTGTCTCGTTTCATTAACCATTATGCAGACAATTGTGAAAAAATGTCTTGTTCGTATACATTAATTATTTATCAGTTTATTACTAGGTAATGTGAAATAACTCATAAGGTCGAAATATCGTAGGCACGAGAATCATCGAGTTTTTGGAAAGGAAAGAAGAGAAGCCCCAAAATTATTTTTGAGCATTTTCAAACTCCATTGTAAGTGTTTTAGAATATATTTGATTACTGGAATAGAACGTCGTGTAATTTAGGTTTTATTACAAAATAAGAAAAAAGATTTGGTAAATTGTGGGATTATTTTTATTAATTTTAATTTTTTTAATCAATACTGTACTAGCCCAAAATGATTTGAGTAACGCGTGTGATTTAGAATTATGTGGACAATTGTCAAAAAATGTCTTGTTCGTATACGTTCATTATTTTTTTGTTTATTTCTGAACAATGGAAAAGTGCTCGAAAGTTTGTAATATCGTATGCACGTTTTGGAGTTTGTGGAACTTACGTGTATGTAATTTAGAGATTATTCGATTCCTGGAAGAGAATGTCTTGTAGTTTAGGTTTTATAACAATTTAAATATTAAAGAAATGAAAAAATGTGATAAATTATCTATATTAAATCTTTCATTAACTAAAATTTTGCAATTGCTTATAATGGATGGAATTGTGGCTCTAATTTCTTTGAACCGTAATATCGTGTGTGTGTGATTTCTTCTGATCTTCTAGTTCTGAGCATGTGGAGCTTTTCAATCCCCTTTTTTGCTAAGTTGAATTTGGGTGTTTGTACTCGTAGTGTGGGTGAAAAAAATGATTTCGGTGTCATTAAAGACTCCAAATTATGGCGCATGATTTTTTTAGTTATGAAATATTCGGGTGGTTCTCATTTCTCTCTCGTAGTTAGGGATGAGTTTCAAAAATTTGAGTAGCGGCCCATAGAAAAACCAGAATTCAATTGTTTAGATCACGCAAAAAAGTTTGCATTTTGAGTAAGTCGGGGTAGTAACTTAACCTCCCCCTATTTTGTAATCTTAAATTGGGAGGTTTTAGGGTATCAAAAATAATGTTTTTGGTGGTACTGAAGAGCCCAAAATTACCCTAAAATTATGGCGCAAGAATTTTTGAGTTTTGAGAATTTGGGGTGGTTTTGATTTTTGGTTTTCTTATTTAGGGGTGAGTTTCGGAATTTCAAAAAGTGGCGCTTGGGAGCCCAAAATTCACTGATTTCGACCGTACAAAAAAATTTGAATTTTTTGGAAGTGGGGGTGCTAGCTTTACCAACCCTTATTTTGAAACCTTCATTTGGGGTGTAGTGGGGTACAAAAAATAATGTTTTTGGTATCCCTGAAGAGCCCAAAATTAGCCCAAAACTATGGCGCAAGAATTTTTGAGTTTTGAGAATTTGGGGTGGTTTTGGTTTTCTTATTTAGGGTGAGTTTTGGAATTTCGAAAAGTGGCGCACGGGAGCCCAAAATTCACTGATTCAGACCGTACAAAAAAATTTGAATTTTGAGGAAGTGGGGGTGCTAGCTTTACCAACCCTTATTTTGAAACCTTCATTTGGGGGGGTAGTGAGGTACAAAAAATAATGTTTTTGGTATCCCTGAAGAGCCCAAAATTAGCCCAAAACTATGGCGCAAGAATTTTTGAGTTTTGAGAATTTGGGGTGGTTTTGGTTTTTGGTTTTCTTATTTAGGGGTGAGTTTTGGAATTTCAAAAAGTGGCGCTCAGGAGCCCAAAATTCACTTGTTTCGACCGTACAAAAAGTTTTGAATTTTGAGGAAGTGGGGGTGCTAGCTTTACCAGCCTCATTTTGAAATTTTAATTTCGGGGTATTGGGAGGTAGCCCAAAATTTTTGAATGGGGGCTGAAATTAGCCCAAAATTAGCCCAAAATTATGGCGCAAAAATTTTTCAGTTTTTCGAAAGTGGGGGTGCTAGCTTTACCGACGTCAGAGCGGCAGAACCTACGGTTTCAGCACTCTTGGTGGATGCTCACCCAACTAGGGGCCGCCATGTTTCTTGAAGTCAAAACATGAGAGGTTCCTGATAGTGTCGTGTATAACTGTTGTACTGACTCGACATGTTGTTTGTATCAGCTCTTGTTTCTATATTATTGTCTTTTCGTTTATCTTATTTAAATTATATTAGTGATTAGAATAATATTCACAATGCCCTCGGTGTGTTTTCATATAACTGTAAAATTAGAAGTCATCGAACCACAAAAATTTATCGTTTTTCAAGTCTGCCGCCCTATTTGTGACCTGTTTGCTTGCTTGCTATTGCAATAAAATTCACTTTCAGGCGTTACGCTAACCACAATAACATTTCAGCAGCTCCATCCTTATGATTCATACCCGATGCAGGAAGCAACGTGTCTTTAAAGATCTTCAATTCATTCTCCTTACATTTGTGATTTTGTTTTTAAATGATTGGTTTTTGGTCGTGAAACACAGAGCACGAGGATTTATATTACGCACGTCCCGCGCCCACCCGGCCTAACCTGCGCCAAACGGAATACTAGAAAACTGTTTCTCCAGAGGACGCTGCTTTGACTGCATGGCGTCAATTTGCTGCAAAGATGGAGGCGTTTCAGCCACTCTATGTATATACCGATTTAAACACAGCTGCACTGCAAAGTCACGTGCTGGAAGGAGAGGAGGACATTGTTGCCAAATCAGAAGCCAATGAATACCAAAAATGTATGACAATGCTATCCAATCAAGACCAAAAATTTAAGTCGTAACAAAGCTCCGGATTGGATGACGTTCCCATCTCCTTCCAGCTCGTGTCGTTGAGGAGCAGCGAGTCGGAGTATAGTATATTCTCGCTCGTCGCTCCTCACCGTGGAGAAGTGCCGGAAGAAGTGGCGGCCAGGGGGCGGCGGAGTGACGCTGGCGGCGCGGCGGGCGCGCGCGTGGCGCGGGTTGCGGCGCGGCGCCGTGGCGCGCGGCGAGGCGACCGCCGACGTGTGGAGCGACGGGCGCGGCGAGGCGCGGCGCGGAGCGGCGTTGCGGTCCGAGCGGGCGGCGCGGCACGGCGCGTGCGGAGTTAGTGTTTGTTACCGGCACGAAAGCCGATTAGGTGCCCTGTATTTTCATAGCCATAAAGCTGTTGCTGGTTGGCGCGCGCGCGCGCACGCGAGCCGTGTCTGGCCGCCTTTGCGGCACGTGCCTCGCGCGGCTGCCCCGTCCCCGCTCGCCCCTGCCTCCTCCGCCTCTCCCCGGCCCCGCCCACGCAACGGCACCTGCCACTCCTGCGGCCCCGCCCCCGCTCCCGCTCACATACTTCGCTCCGGACACCTCCCCGCCCCGGCTCCTCTGCAACAACTCGTCTCCCTCCTCAAGCTGATGGCACGCAGCCATTCCTTCCACACCTTACTAACCTCAACGACGATTGATGGTCTATTTTTACAAAACTTAGTACTTGTGTTAACTCGTTTTCATTCCTGCATTTCCCACATTTGCTATCGGTTTGCTGACGAGATGTAAATCATATTATTTCAGATGTTTCGTTCTTAGACTAACTGGTTCACCCTCCTAGTTTCAGGAAATACTTCAAAAGTCATCACCAAAAGGATGTCACAATAAATAATACATGCATATGCAGAGCATTTACTAAAGTTAACAATAAATTATTTACGAACTTCTTGCTGAACGAATCATGAGACGTTGTTCATAACGCGGTTGACACCAATGAAAAATATAATTTATTTTTCTCAAAGCTTTCATTTAATTTTAACGCGTGCTTTCTTCTTAAAAAGAGAAATTAAACATTTCACGAGAAAGTAAAGCTTGGATCAAACAAGGAATTAGAACATCGTGTAAAAACAAACGTACGCTTTACTTAATTTCTAAACATAATGTACCGCCCGGTTTTCATGTCAATTTCCGAGAATACAAAAGTATTTTAAAGAAAGCAATAGTTCAGGCAAAAATAATGAAAAACAATCTGGATATTTTGAATGCTAGTAACAAAACTAAAGCAATGTGGAATATCATAAAAAAACGACCACTTCATCTCGATTCTTAGTAGAGAATTTTGTTTTAAAGGATAATGAAAGAGAAGCAAGTAATCCGGATAGAGTTGCGAATCTCTTCAACAAACACTTTTCTAGAATTGCGGCTGATCTCAGGAAGGGACTAAAACCACAAAATTCATTTTCATTCACCTCGCAAAAAATTTTCGACACAATGTTTATTTTCAAAACTTCTTCCGACTAAATCCTCAGAATAGTGAGAAAACTAAAAAAATTAATATTCATCCGATTAAAATGAATTTCAGGACTGTTTACTAAAAACTTGTGCACCTGCCATTATACATCCATTAACTCACATTTTTAATGTTTATTTATGGAAATTATATTAAATATTTCCAGATATTTTCAAAACAGCAAAAATTAAGCCAGTTTTAAAAAAGGGGAATAATTAAATTCAAAATTATCCCCCAACTTCTCTTTTGTTAATTTTCTCAAAAATATTACAAACGCTTTTCCACACGCGAATGGAAACTTTTCTCAGAAATAACGAAGCGTTTTCCGACCCACAAGACCCATTTAGAAAATCAAAATGTACGAAAACTGTGACTTTTTCTTTTCTTAAAGATGTTCTATCATCAATGTACCAAAATGAAGAAAAATGATGGAATACATTTAGATCTTTTGAAAGCTTTTGACGTTATTGACCATAATATCTTGCTCTCAACAAACCTTTCACATGGAATTCGTGGTATTGTCCTAGTTTGGATAAACTTTTACCTTACACAACAATTTCAGATACGACTTAGGAACGAACGATTACGATTAATTATGATTTAGGTACGAACATAACGTAAAACTTATGTTCGTACTTTAAACAACGACCTCAGAGAGTACAAATACCTTACTGGAATTATGAAACATTATGTACACACCATTCCGACTCCGCCAATTGCACGTGGAGTACCTTAGGGATCAATTATGGGCCCTATTATTTTCCTACTATACGTAAACGATACGCCCTCGACGATTCGAAACGGAAGAACAGTTCTCTTTGCGGATTGTACGAACATTCTTTGATATAACAAAACCGTTAATAGTACAATATCAAATGTTTCAAATTGGTTCCATAATAACAAATTAATTGTAAATGCAAAGAAAACGGTTTTAATGCAGTTTTCCATTTCAAATACACAATTCTTTGCTCCATTTAAAATGAACTGCGTACCAATGACTAATGTTAAGGCAACAAAATTTTTAGGTCTCTCAATTCAGTCAAACCTCAAATGGAACGTCCAGTTAAATGTATTGAACACAAAATTAAGTTCATTATGCTACGCGTTCAGAATTCTTTCAAATTAAGTCAGCCTTCATACTGCCCATTGTGTATATTTCGCGAATGTTCATTCCCGCCTGAGATATGGCTTAATATTCTGGGGAAATACATCTTATAGCTTCCAGACTTTTAGATTACAAAAAAGAATTGTACGAATAATAACCAAATCTCACCCACGTGACTCTTGTAACCTCTCTTTATTAATCTAGGAATTTTACCGTTACCTTATCTGTTAATTTACGAATTAGTGGTTTTTGTAAAAATTGGCTTGCTTAAGGGCGAAAATATATTTTCACGCCGATGGGTATAACTATAACACTCGACGTTCTAATCATATTCATCTGGTGACAGTATCAACAGCTCACCACAAAAAATTCACATACAATACATGTACATTATTTTACAACACTTTCCCAGATGACATTAAACGATTAAATTCGATAGAAAACTTCAAATATAATGTAAAATATTTTCTGCTGCGTAACTATACAATTAGAGACTATACTTAGCATCAAAAGGAAAGGAATATTAATTTAAAGTGATATTTAATATATTATATACCGTTTGCACAATATAATTCTAAACAACCTATAACAAGTATTGTACCGCAGCTTCTGGGTCAATTACCCCCATCTCGATCAGGTTTTTCGTACAGTCCTTGATCCTTTGACAAAATGCTCACATGGCTCCTTGTTTTGCTTTGGACATAAATGTAACTTCGTAATCTGTGCACGTCTTCTAGAATTCAGTGGGAAATCTAGTTATCCAAATTATCGTTCTCCACATTGTCGCGGCAGGAAGTATTACTTCTTGACGAAGGACACGAGGGATAAGAGACCACATTTATTGATTTACACTTGAAAATAGATGTTAATACATGGAAGCGAATATTTTGCTAACAATCCTTGAAAAAAACGTTCATTTTATTTCTGTATTCATAATTCAAATAGTATATGGCTTAGGGTAGGAATCACAGAAATTGGAAAACGGGCACAGAATTTCACTTCCCCATAGCACGTCACACACAGTTTTTAAGTGTAAAATTAAATAAATAAATGATGATATAAATAAATAAACAAATAAACATCTACCTCAAAAAGTAGACTGACTGTACTGGTACGAAAGGACATTATTTACTTATCTTTCCAATTCTTTGCCAATTGAGCATGGGCTCCCACGAGGTTCGATCCTAGGTTTCTTTCTGCTATATCCCCTTTTTGCTATACGTAAAAGATATGCCCTCGACTATTAAAAATGGAAGAACCGTTGTGTTTGCCGGTGACACGAATGTTTTTTGCAAAAAAGAAACAATAAATAGTACGATTTCAGAAGTTTCAAATTGGTTTTGTAATAACAAATTAATAGTTAACGAAGGAAAAATGTTTCAATGCATTTTTGCATTTCAAATCGGCAATCACATGCTCTATTGAAAATGGACAATATGTAATTTGCTGATGTTAAGGTAACAAAATTTCTAGGTCTCTCAATTCAGTCAAACCTCAAATGGAATGTACATTTAACAGAATTAAACACTAAATTAAATTCATTATGTCACGCATTCAGAATTCTTGCAAATTCTGTCAACGTTCATGCAGCTCATTGTGTGTATTTTGCAAATGTACATTCCCGCCTGAGATATAGCATAATATTCTAGGAAATCTGATCTTTTAGTACCTAGACATTTAGATTGCAAAATAAAATTATTCGAATAATGAAAAATGCCATCCACGTGATACCTGCAAGCCTCTTTTCATTGAGCTTAGAATCTTACCATTGCCTATTTATTTACGAATCTATAATATTTGCCAATTACCTCGTACTTAACAGTGGGAATATTTTTTCATGTAACTCTGATATTTATAATTACAACACACGTCATAGAAATCATGTTCCTCAAGGGCCAGTAAAACACAGCTCACTAAACGAAATCCACATATAAGACATGTTCGTAACTTAACAACGCATTGTCAGATGACATTAAACAATCAAAATCCGTACACAAATTTAAGTTAAAAGTAAATTATTATAATTTAAATTATAAGTTTAAGTCATAAGTAATATAAATGTTTATTTTAACAAAACAATGATACCGTATAATGAATTAGAGTACAATTACATTGTATATTTTTTTTAATATTTAATATGTCTGTAACAAGTAATGTACTTTAGCTTCCGGAGCAATGACTCCTATCTCGATCAGGTTTTTGTCGTTTGCTTGATCCATTGAGCAAATGCTGAGATTCATTTGCTTCTGGACATAAATCTAGCTTCACAATGCGGATGTTCTGTTGAGCTCTCCTTTTGCTTGTAGTGGTAGTAGAGTTGAAGGTGAATTACTTTTTTTTTTTGGAAACGCAGAAAAATCAAATCTGCAGTTCGTTTCCTGTTGCTAATAAGTTATCTATAACTTCGGATCGTAAATATCTAATTTTTTAAATGTTGCTAATCTGGCGTTTTTTGAAATTTTATTATTATTAGCAATAATAATATATTAATATAATTATTATCAATACTAATATTAATATAATTATTATCAATACTAATATTAATATAATCATTATCAATAATAATAATATCATTTTTTAATTTTTTTTCTATCTTTTTTCTAACTAAACATCTTTCAACTATTTATAGTTAAAATGTTGGGAAAGGACTCTGAACCTCGAGAAAGCGTGCGCAGATGATCTCCCTGATGCGTCACATAGAGTTGTTACTGTTTTTTAACTAAAAAGACAATAAAATGAAGTACTTACGTCTGTCAGGAGACAAAACCGAGTTCTGTACCTCAGTATATAATATCAGCAATGGAGATTGCTGATCTCGTACGTAATAATTCAAATCTATACTAGAATGCATTCTTTACTAATTACATTGGAGGCATCTCCATGAACGGGAAACTTCCATTGAAACTGATAAGAGACAAATTCAGAGAAATACGTTGTCAGGGAAGTGAACAATTTGTAGGTGATAATAAATTTAAAAGTTATTTTTACAAAGGAAGTAAGCGCCGAAAGCTTTTATTCAGATATCTTCCTAGCGGGACGCCGTGCCAGCCAGTTCGCGCTCTTTTTTTTTTTAATTAAGTAGTATATGACTTAGTGTAGGGATCACAGAATTTTGAAAATGTGCACACAATTAATTTTTCCCCATAGCACATCATACGTAGTTTTAACTGTTTTTTGACGCAAAATAAATAAAAATAAATAAGCTCCCAACTGATAAGTGTGTTAGGATAGAGCATGCACGTGTGTGTGCTTTTAAGGAAACAAAGAGGATAAGGACGAGGAAGGGAAGATGGCGCACGGTCCGTTGCTCGTTCGTTAGGATACTGTTCTTAGATACTCCTGATGTTGATCTGAGAAACCACAGAAAACTACCAATCAAAGCAGCCGACCGCTGGAATTCTTGTCTTGACAGAGGCTGAATTCGATCTCGCTATCTAGCCTAGCGTCGCAAATCTGCCTCCGCCAGGACCCAAACTCTAGGACCTCCCGATCATAAACAATGCAATGACATCGGTTGTTACGCCAACCCATCTCAGCCGGTGTCTCCTCAGTGAACACACTGTAACGACTGTAACAGAATTCCAGAACCACGTTCTAATACAATTCTCGGTTATCGTCTTCAGGGAAATGTTTTAACATTAACATCAGATATCTACATTTTGCAGTTTACTTAAAAATAGGAATTCTTAATATTACCTAATCTTAAAAAGCATATGTTTCATTGAATTATTTATCAAATTTACTTCTATTAAAGGTTATCTATGAAGTCACATGAACATTTTTACTTGTTACAGAGTATTTTCCTGCAGTTTTCAATTTCTTCCTTTCACCCTGTTCACATCCAAGGCAGTTTGTCGTTCATTAAATACATTGATGGACTGCGAGACAATTCAAGTAAAGTAGAAAAGTATTCAAAGAATTGTAATTGTAACTGTATCCCTTCAGAAACATACATGAACAGGTGTTACAGAAACCTACTACAGCACTTACAGTTGAGGGATATCTACATGATACATAACCACCTTGTAGGTTGAGAACTGTCCAATATAAGAACTGCTATCTTTCGGAACGTGCTCCGTCGGTTTTTCGGTCCGTCTAAAAGGTGAATACTGTAATTGTCGGAACGCATAATTAATACCTAAGGAATCACACAGCGCTTTCGTAGGGCGATTCACGATGTCGTGTGAAATGAATATATAGTAAAATGCCAGTTTTGAAAGAAACGGGGTTTAACCCCTTTACCAATATCCCCTCCCGAAAGTAAGCTTCAGCTATGCCATACAAATTAAGTAATTACAAAATATTTCGGTGTGTTTTGTGCTCCTGTTAAATTAAATTTGATGCATTTTAGAACACATTTTTAAGCATTGCTTTAATATTTCAATGCAGATAAGTATTTTATCCAGCATGCCTTAAGTCATGTTTTAGAATGGCACTTTATGCAAGAGAAAGAAAAGTGATTGATATGAATCAATATAAAAACCTGCAAGAACAATTTTTCTGTCATTCTGTCATCTCCGGATTTGCAAACCTCCACAACGGTAAGACCAATGTAAAGCAATCTGATTCTGAATAATTTTGTGACATAGGACATTCCAATCCTTGATTTTTTCGAATTAATCCAGAAAAAAGCTTGGAGATTCAGACTCAGATCTTCTGGTCAGATTGAGTAAAAAACAGCATCGAAGAAACGTATATGTAGCATATATAAAAACAAGCCAGTAACTCAATAAATTACACGTACCGCGAATGTTAATAAGTAGTATAATTTCGCTTTTTAGATTTTGTAAAGTAATATTTATTCAAACTCTTTGCAGTTCGTGATCAATAATGAAACAATTGATAGCACGTATGTGCCATTATCGGGCCTGTAAAATGACTCTGAGATATCGCCTGGGTTCTCACGACAAAATTTATTCGGCAGGATAAGCATCCAAAGGAAGTTCAAGTTTGTGTTCTGCCCTCTTGTAATAGTAAGACCGAACGTCGAAATTGATTAAGTAAAGAATCCCCTCACACATAAAAAGGGTTCTAAGAAGTAGGTGGCCGAGGCCATATGATAGATAAATAAAATAAAAATTAAGAACAATTCTTTTGTTTCCATTCGACGTTTTCACACTAAACAATAAGCAATTTCTGTATTGGGATATCAGTCAGCTTGAATAATTGAAGCAAAACGTGCGTTCGCTGGTGTGCAAAATTCGGTTTACTCAACGCCACTGGAGAGTTGTGGATTAAAAATACCGCTCTAGGAATGAAATGAACGTGTCATTGTCTAATTGTTCATTGTCTAATAATACCATCAAGTATTTTAATATTAAGAAGAAATGATATCGAAGAAAGTTCTTTAGGAGATGAGCTTACATACGTACAGTTTGTTCACTTATATATCCTGGGCAACTCACAAGCAAAGATTTGAAGGCTTTAGAATATTGTCAGAAATTTTAGGAGGCATTTGTGGAATTATGGCTGATAGACTGGAATGCACTTTAAGTTCAGGAACATATAAACAATTACACTTTCTTATTTAATTAACAGCAAATGTTTGATCACAGAAAATGACAACCGGATATACCAGGAAGGATGAACAATTCTATGTAATACTACAAAATTTATCAGTCTATAAGGAGTGCATACCGTAATTCACCGAACACATAAATCCTAGGTTCTCCAAACACATTTTACAATAAGAATTTTCGAAGTGTACCATGCAATTAGAACAGGGATCCCAAGAGCATGGGACGGCCTAACGTGAAGAAAGCAAACACCGTGGGTTTGTGATCAAATAAAATATAAAAGGATAAAAATCGTGGCACGACATACGTAAATTAACATTGAATGGTTAAAAATTAATCGTTAGACCTATAAAATATAAACGTGATAGTGGATGTCAGTATTTCCATTCTCCTCAGTTACGACAAATTCACCTTACAACTTTCCCTGTGCATAATCAATAGCTCTAAAGCATCTTTAACATTTACTGAACTTTGCATTTGTCGGGGAACAGGTTTCATGACTGCTAATTTAACGGAAAGCGCTTCTTTGAACGCGCCCAACGAACGCAATTAGAGGCAATTTTAACGTCATTCATCACAGTGAGATGAGCGGGAGTTAGCGGTTGCGATGCAGGCAGGCAGGCGGCGCGGCGGGGCGGAAGAGGTGGAAGAGCGTGGCGGGCGGGCCGGTGGGCGCGGGAGGGGGTGTAGGGGGTAGCGTGCGGGGCGTGCGTGGAACAGGCGCGTGAGCGCGCGCGTGGATTCACGCACGGACACGGGGCGGCGACACGGCGCGTCAAAGCTGTTAATCGGATGATTTCGAGATGAGGTCGCTTTTTGTTGCTGTGGCCTCGTCAACGCGGTAGGGTGGCGGTGGGTGTGGTGATGGGTGTGGCGTAGGCGGGCGGTGCGGCGGGGGCGGCGAGGGCAACGAGGGCAGCGAGGGCAGGGAGGGCGACCGGGCCGGTGAAAGCGGCAAGAGAGGCGCGGAGTCGATTCCGAGCGGAGAGGCGTGGAGAGGGAGCGGGGAGGATGAGGACGGGTGCTGGTGCAGCGGAGGGGGGCGGGGCCGGGCCAGGGGGGGGGGCGGAGGCGGCGGCGCGGAGCGGGAACAGCACAGGCCGCGCCACCAACGCCTCACCCACGCCCGGTAATGAGCGTGTCTGGCTTTGTGCATCGGCGCAAAGTCGCCAGCAAATAACGTGTCTGTGTCCTGCAGTCCCATCACCCACGCAGCTCATGCAAAATAACACAATTTTCCAGTCGGGTGAGACCTGCTTTCGGACTTGGCTTGCACCCAGTGCCGCGGATTCCGACGCCGAGCTGCGCCAAGCGCTGCGAGTCGCCGCTTACTTCATCCTCTCGCTGCCACTGGCCTGGAAGTTCCTCTGTGTCATCGCTGCTTCTCAGGCGCCAAATTCTCAAATATATATCGAGGAGGCTATGAACGCGAGATTGCTTTTCCATAAGTGTGCCAACGAGACCGATGATCCCACAGCTGGTTGTGGAGCAAAACAGAACTTCCTGACGTGGCGCTCATAATTTGTCGAATACTCCAAACTTGAAGATTTGCACTTCTTGAATTTTTTGTTTATTTTTCTGAGGATGAAGTTTCTCGTAAACATCGTTGCTGAATCGACGTGCACGCCAGATACATTTCATTTCATTGCACATCGGGGAAACTTCAACCGAAAAACCATGTATTTGTATCTATATCAATAATTCCGCTCACGTCCGAGTTACGCGGGATGATTGAAAGAAAATAACAGAGTGGTATCGAATATCGGAAAACCGTCATCGTTTCCTCACGGCTCGAGGGAATACTGTGTTCAGAGTTCGGTGTAAACCTGTTTTAGTCCCGATACAGGGACACAACACTGAACTGCATGCAAAACTCATCTCTCAAGCTCTCTTATTGACAACACGTTTTCTCTCAGCCATAAACTAGCAGTGCTTTAACAGGACATATTTTCTCGAATTATTTGTAACGGTTACGTAGTATAGCAATGCAAGCTGAACCCACGCGAAAAATGTTTCACCTTTGAACTCGACTGCACCTGTTTTTGCTACCAGCAACGGGTTAATTCTGCTAGTGTTTCTAACCCACAAATATATTCAGGTGTTAGTACCAAGAGCTCACTACAAAAAAAATTCCATACAATACCTGTACATTATTTTACAAAGCTTTGCCAGATGACTTCAACAGATTAATTAGATACATAAGTTTAAGGGCCAAGTAAAGTATTTTTTACTCCATAAATGTCTCCATATATGTAGAGACTATACTGAGCAACAAAAAGGAAAATAATATTGTTTTTAACAGTTATATTTAATATATATTAGTTACCATTTGGGCTGTATAATTCTAAAAGACTAAATGTGCCTGGAACACGTACTATACCACAGTTTCTGGCTCAATGAACCCCATCTCGATTCATTCAGATTTCCTAACACTTCGAGCGAATGTTGAGATGGTTCCTTGTTTTGCTTCTGGACATAAATGTAAATTCAATATGCATGAACGTGTTCCAGAGATTAGGGGGAAATATAGTTATACAAGGAATCGATCTCTCTATTCTTGCGGCAATAAATCAATTCCTTGACGAAGGGCACAATAAGGGATAGAAGTGAAAATCTTCAGCTAATTTGTCTGTCTATTGATTGATTGATTGATCTGGGCACATCAACTGCTCAAGTCTTAGTTCAGCAAGGGTAGTGCACGTTCGTTCCTCGAGAGATGACTGCGATCTTCCCCCACTGGATGGTGACATCCGGCGTCCACCGTCCCGAAGGGTAGCGTTTTTTTTCGCCAGGTATCTCTATCTGCGAGACACCGCCCCACCCGGGAGAAGTTCTAAGCTTCTGACCGGTATCCCAGTATAAATGGTAGTGTAGTGAATGTAAGTGTAAGTGTGTGTAAGTAAGGGTAAGGTAGGACGAGGAAGAGGAAGGAAATATCGCGTGCGCTCCATGAACCATTTGTTACGGTAGGCGGAGGAATGGTTAGCGCGCTTCAGGACCAGGCTCATTCCTTCGCCTGGTCTTCAAATGCCCAGATGCATCTTTAATTTTATATTCATTTCATTTTTTTTAAACAGAAGATAATGCTCATGAGTCAAATAAATACGGTACAGTGTGGTCAATCCTTACACAAAGTTAAAAAAGAAAACACTTACAAAAAGAAAAAAGTGGGTCCGGTTTTCAAAACATTTTGTTATTAGTGGGGAAAAGTCACGATTTAATTCAATATTACGGAAAAATTATTAATATTTTGGAGAACTGTAAATTATATCTTTACCTATAAAGTTTTGAAGAACAGATTTCACTCAAGCTTTAAAATGGAGCCAGCAAAAGTTTTTAAGAGGACATTTGGAGCAAGTATTCAGAAAAAATTAAAATGCTATTAGGGCTTCAGGAAAAGTTCCCGCAAAAATTAAAAATTCCGCTTCCTTTTCGCAGGACTTTGAATTCTGTCAGATCTTTCGGGGAATACCCCTTTGGGGAAAAATTCTACGTACAGTTTAGGTGCTAGTTTTGTACAGAAACAGACAACGGATGGGAAGACAGGTGTTTTGAATTTTTTTCAGTATCAGGTATGTTTTCGATATTGCGTATCATAAACATTTCGTTTTTACAGCAATATAGGGTTATTTGTAAACATAGTGTCCAAGAAATTAAAAAGGACGTAACTAACCAACGTTCTATACGAGAAAGTAATAAAAGACAAAATATTATTTTCCTTTCCAATTTCATTTAAAATGTTTGTTTTCAAAAACCTCATGACAAGAAGTGGCGACTCTAAAAAATTTTAGCAGTGATAAATTGTTTCTTTTCATCTGCAGAAAAACGGCTCAAACCCAAAATACTCGTATCAGAAACGAGACAATTCCACACCGCCCATGCGTTACGGCCATGTGTTTATATTTGTATTCAGCCATTTTCTGTCCCGTAAAGGACAATTGCCTTTGGCGACGTTAGATCCCAGAGTTCCTAATCGGTCGCTCAACCAGGAACCTTCGATGTCTCGAATTCGCTTAACATTCGTGACGTAGTCTCGTAGTTAACGACTTCGGCTAGTGAAGTTGGTTTTGAGGTCGTGGCCTTTCAGTAGAACGATCCTACGAGCATTCGCCTGGATGACCGAGGGAAACCACGAAAACTCCTGTCAGGATGTCCTCGAAAACACCTGTCAGGATGTCCACGAAAACTCCTGTCAGGGCGGCAAGGGGATTGAACCCGGGCCTCCCGAATGCGAAATTATCGCGCTACGTCCTGAGCCATTTGGCTCGGTCCATGAGTCATAGGGTAATGCAACTTTTATTCACGTCATAAATCATCAAATATTTCTGTCGACTTCGTCTCTTCAGGTTACTTTCACTCTGTATTTTTTGGCCTGTAGAAGTTGAAATAAATCTTACCGATATGCATTCTAGTTCAAATGAAATAAAAAAATTGTAATGAAAAATGTTTGCTGAAATATATTTACCTATTCATACCCTTTAATCTACTTCTTTTGACAATGTGGGTTTGAAATCGAATGTTACGACGTATTTCCCTTCCACATCATTGTTATGCCATTTATTGATCAATTAATGGCAGAAAACATTCCTCGTTGTATTTTTCTCGCTCAACAGAAACAGAAAAAACGGAGGATTTGAATTAATTGCACGTTCTAAAAGAAATCGTGCAGTCACCAATTGGCTCAATTAGAATAATTTTAACAAGAAGAGAATAAGTTAACTGGCAACCAAAACTCTTTAGTGGTGTAATGGAATACACATTACTGCGCTGACCACTGTGCTGTCTTGCGAAGTGAATTACTCGTTCGCATTTCCATACGGGTTTAGCGGCTGGAACAGCGGCAAATGCGGCATCAAACCTCTGGCAGCACCGCAGGGTGAATTGCACGTCGCGTTGTCAGGTGGCGCGCGACTGGTGAAGAAGGTTCACTGCGTGGCGCCGTGCTCCGCCTCGCCGCCCCGCCCCCTCACTTCCGCCCGACCCCTCTCCGGCCGCGCTGGCTCTGCTCGCCACCGCCGCCGGTCACTTCCGCCCTCGGCCAACCCCGCTCCCGACAGCTAATTCATGCTACCGCTCGCGTCGTTTTAACGAAGTTAAGCTCACAGACAGAGGGCCGGAGGGGAAATCCGATGACATTGATTTTTTGACCACATGTGCACAGAGACCGCGACGGGGTTGGGCGGGGTAGGGTGGTAAGCGCGTGTCCGAACCCCCAGCCGCGGTCCCCACTGCGCCCGCCACCGCGCTCGTCACCGCACCCGCCACCGCACGCGTTGCCACTCCGCCTTTGCAGCCCCCGCCACGCCGGATCCCCGCAATGCTTCCCTCGCGCTTCCCGACATCTCCTCCGACGCGCATCTCCACCGCCGCGCAGTACCCTAACAAACGGGCCACGGACCGCGCGCGATATTTCCTTCCTCTCCTTTGTCCTATCCTCACCCCTTACGTACACACACTTACACTTACGTGCACTACACTACCACAATGCCGGGGATCAGTCGGTACCTTAGAGATTGTCCCGCCTGGGGCAGTCCCCACTGATGGGAGATATTTGGTTGGGAAAACCCCGCAACCCAATGTATAGGTTGGCGCGGGATCTCACCATCCAGCGGTGGAAGATTATCGTTACATCCCGCGGTAAAAACACACACCACACTTACTGGACTATTGACATTAGCTGTTGTCGCTGCCGAAAACATTAATCAATTAGTCAATCTATCAACGCACCCCATCCCCACGCAATGCCGTCGGTCCGCGACGCCTCTGAGTCCCGGGTGCCAGATCCTCGCGCCACACTCCTCGTCTCCCACCTCCCCTCGCAACACCCGCTCCCCCGCCCCCAGGCCTCGTCACGCCGCTCCTCATTTCTCCGCCTTCTCCCCGTGGCGACCGCCGCCGCTGAACGCTGTCCCGCGTCATGTTCTCTGAATCCTCGGAGTGCAGCCTCTGCCTCCAACCCGCACAAACCACCGCTCCCGCTGACGCCAGGACCTCGTCCTCAGTGAGCGGATAGCCAGCCGTTTATCGAAACCAAGAGACGAGACTTTTTTGACATTCTGGAACTGCAAACATATCAAATTCCTGTGGTAGAACGAATATGAAGGCTAGAAAATAACTAATGGCAATTGTGTATAAAAAGTAGAAGAAAAATCCTATCGTTTCACAAAAAAAATCTGCAAAGTTTATAGTTTATAGTTTTAATGAAATCCATTTCATCAAATGAAAAAATCATCTCTCCAATTAATTTCATGCTCAATAAAGGTCATAACAATAATTTGAATTAATTATAAACTGTAGGAAACATCATTTCTTCTCTTCAAAAATGTATTTTCCCTGTTTATACTTTGGAATAACATTTTAAAGAGGCAGCACTATTTTCTATATTTCTATACATGACAGGGGGCTCACATAGATATTTTTTGTGATTTTTAATCTTTATCTTTAAATATTTCCCCAAGGAAGGTGAATACACACAAAAACAATGAATTATCGCATAGACTTTTTCTCTGAGGCGTGAATTGCCATAGCAATTGACAGGAGAGAAAAGGCATCATATCGCAGCACGCACTTGACTGTATATTGAGCTGACATTTCTTTATCCCAATGTTTGTTTATCCCCTCGTTAAAACCAAATAAACTTGTCATTTCAAAAATATTCTGATAAGTACAATTAATTATATATACACAATTATGAATAAAAATTAACAAATTCTCTAACACGTTACATAATTTTTTGGAAATTCTTGATTCATATTAAACTGTAGTGTATGAATAAAAAAATTGTGGTCAAAACGAAAAAAACTTATATAATCTTTTAAAGGTGAATATACATTTTTTATTCACATTGTTACTTACGTTTACGTACGTAACGTATTTATTACAACGAATTAACATTGTAAATGTTTCATTTACAATGTTAAATACGTTTGAAATGCAAATTTTGTTTTGTTTTAAATAAACAAGTATCTTCTCAATTCGATGGGCAACTATATCTTTAAGTTTTCCATAATAATAAACGACCAGAAATATAATATTCACAACTCAAGCTCGTGTCACCAAGTTTGAAAATGAAAACTGATGATTCGGATCTTGCAACTCGCTTATGACTGATTTGCAAATTAGCATTCCCTTCAAAAATGTGTGAAACTTAATTTTGTGTATTAAAAACCTTCCCATGGAATGAAACTCTGTCAACTCTTTTATATACTTCGTGACAAACAGCCCTTTTGATAACAGCGTCTTATTTTCCGTTTTTCGTTTAAAATAAAAATTCGACCTTGTCGGGATAAAAAACGGAAAAAGACAGAGGGTCGTCAGCAACACTTGCAGTTTTCTCTGTCTGGAAAGCAAGCTGCAGAGCTGTCGTCCTCGCCTCTCGTCGTATCTCCGGGCGTCGCGACGCGCTCGTCGCCACGTGTCGGTCGTTTGGCTCGTTGCGTCACCCCCGTCGGCCGATCCGCTGGATGGGCCCCACCCGCCCAAAGCCCCGGCTGCCCGCGAAGCCTCCGCCTCCGCCTCCGCCTTCTGCCCAGTTGGCCATTCATTCATCTCATTTCTGCGGAGGCGACCGCCCACCCCCGCCTCCGCCGCCGCCCGCGCCCCGCCCCCAGCCTCCCTCCCCTGCCCCGCAGGCCGACGAGCGGACGGGACGACGACGGGGCTCCTCTGTTCGTAATCTGCGGGACTCCCCGGGAGGGAGCTGGAAGTCGGTTCCAGACATTCGGTATACAAGAAACCGATTCGGGAGAGAGGTCGATAGAAGCGGGGGAGATCTCGGGTTCGTTCGCGTCGCTGCCGCCCTACAGGAACCGAATCCTCGCGAACATCCTTCGGCGATTCTCCCTGATAGCATGAAATTGATAGTGGCTGAGCTTGGTTCGGGTGATTAGTAACCGACGGCCGCTTTTTGCGGGACTCGCCGGCGAGGGGCTGATTTACTGCGTTGTAATGGAAGGCTGGGAGGGGGAGCTCCCGCAGAAAGATCTAGCCGCGCAGCAACAGTAGTGAAAGATGGCGGCAAGCGATGAAGAATGTTCATCGACCTATTTGGAAGCAACTCCAGAAAAACGACTAAATGGACTTGCGCGGCAATTATACGAAATACCCTACATTGATGGGGGAATTGCCGTTACGCAGATATTAGTTCCTAGTTCATTGATCATTTGTCAAGAACTAATAAAATAGCTCATTAATTTCCTTTTTTAAGTCTTAACGGAATAACTGTTGCTAGGTGAAAGTATTTTTAAATATGAAGTAATATATACTACATACGCACAGAAAATTCTCGTCTATATAGTAAACGTAAACTTTCCAGAATAATGTTTTAAATCCACTCAAATAAGGTCAAACGAAAGCAGCATTCGCATTGAATCTTTCACCACTGAATAACGAAATTACATTTCAAATAATCTTTGAAATTCATTTTAGTAAAAGCAGAATAATCTGTAAATCGTAAGCTTTTCAAGTTTGATAATACAATTAAATAAACAAATCAACAAGAAAAAAATAACATTAAATAAAAAAAACAATTGAGTCATGTTTTGTTTGCGATACACTAATACTTCGAGATTACCATTTCAATTCATCCAAAAATCATTATTTTTTCAATGAATAAACATGAATAATATTGTTCACAGTCACAATGGAGAACTTTAATGCTATTTAATATCTTTATTTCCGCAACAGACCATTGTAAGGAAGGCAAGGAGAGAAATTTCAGAGAAAGTGTCCAGCAACAGGTCTCAACGACCTCTGGGGGGTCATAGAGATTCACATTCTACGAGTCTATTTTCTTCACATGTGCTTTGCAAAATTTATAAGGTACTTCCAAGGATATAAAGAGATTTAGAAATATTTGTTGGCCGCCTGAAAAAATGAGTTAGTTACCAGGAATTGTTTCCAAAGCTTTGATAGGTCGTGTGAAGCTTCATGTTTGGTTCACTCTAGACACACGGAGCAACGTAGGTATAAAAATATAAATGCTTCATGTTCCGTGTTTCAGTGAATAAAATTAGGAGCCCTACCGATAGAACATTCTCTTCGCTTATATTTCGAGCCATACTGAGTCGATTTCGAACATCTAGCGTACTTGACCTCTGAATTATAAGCGAAAACTAGCAATTGCACATTGATTAATTAATTTTTTTTCTTTTCCAGGCATGTTAAACGCTATGGCCATTACTTTCATAAGGGCAGAGCATATTTTCATCACGAGAGGTGGCGATTTTCTTCCCTCACTGAATTATGAGATCCGGCGCCGACCTACACGTTGAATTGCAGGGTGTTCCCTATTTAGATATCAAAGATTTTAAATTTGAAGAACTAGGTAGACTTTTACCACCAGTGATGTTGCAAGAGAAGCATAACAACAGAGCTAGGGAAATTTGCCGAATCTTACAAATGAACATTAAGTTACACTTTCAATTTCTTTTAAGATTGCCGTGGACGACATACAAGTAGTTAATTAATGTAGGCTCGTGGAATGTATTATCAGTATGTTTTCAGTTTGGTCAGTAACGTCGGAGAGAATGGCTCATGTTTAGCACAGTATCAAGCCGAACTCGCTTCTCTGATTTTGTCACTACATTGGAAACATTGTATAATAAGAATATTTGCAAGAAACCGAATTCCCAAATTTCTTTGTCGGGAATTACCTTTCGTAATATTTCGATAGATGGCAAAACTATGTAAGTGGTTTAGAAGCTCCGCTCACAACAGTTAAACATCAGTTCAATGAAATCTGGCACCACACGTGGGATGAGGAAGCAACAGGCACCGCAACATACACATTTATGCCTAATGTTAATACCGTGCAAACATTTAAGGAACACACCTGAATAGCAATAGATGAAGCTTTTATTGCTGACGAGAAAATTGTATGGCGCAAAGTGTGCTCTCTTGTGCAACTTGTGCTCTCCAAATGATTTTCAAAATATTTGTATTTTTAAAATTTGTTCAGGAAATTTTTGACAAATGTAATTTCGTATTAGGTAAAAGTGCTTTGTAATTATTGTATTTTAATATTACATATAATGTCCAATTTTACATATTTATTACACATTCTCACTGTTTTCGTCACGTATTTATGTACATATTTTAACGTTACATAATATATATTCTTCCGGTCTCAACACGTCACACAGTCACACACGTAGACTCACTTTGTCATTTGTAAATAGTAGTTTCAAATCATAAGTTAAATTCTCAACTTATTTACTTAATTATAAGTAAAATTTACATTGTATGTTTATGTGTCCTAAGAGTTACATCCCAGTATTAAATATTATAATCGTCTTTTCTAAATGTTCTGTTCGCATAAAAAGGTTTTGTACATCAGCTTTTCAAAACCGAATTTGTTAAGTAGTAGATTAGACTGGCATAGGGGCTAGCGCCCGCGTACCGGTCTTCCTAGTACAGCTAGGCCGACGCTTTCGGTCATGTACACTTTAAGTTATACAATAAATACATATACTGTCGGTAACTCCTAAAACATCGCCAACTAACATAAAAATGAGATTCGCAACGTTTCAGCTCAATGAGCTACCGTGAAGATCTGGATAAACAGCTATAAAGTTTTTAAAAATTGCAAATTTTCTAAAATATCGGGCATTTTTCGCAATAAAATGAGAACAATTTGTCCTAGGAACATGTATTTTCTTTTTATTATATAGGTAATTATGATGTCTTTCATGTGAGATTCTCGTGGACCGGACGTGGATATTCGCATTTAATTAGTATTGAAAAACATTAATTTTCAACTCTCTTTGGAGTTATTTCGCACCAAATAGTCCAATTAAGCAAGTAAGTGCTTTTTAATTATATATTTACAACCACGGGTGTGAAAAGGACAGATGGAGGGGTGAAGAAGCCCCTCCATCTATCCAAATCTAAATCCATTATCTAGTCTAGGAATATATTAAATTATTTTTATGGTTTAACCATAATTAATAACATAAAAATAAATTCATCAACCATTTTTAGCGTTTCTTTTTCTATCCAAGGAAAAAACTAAAACAAACTTTTGGTGTTATTTTTTAGAGTAAAATTAATACTTTCCTTTATTTCAAAAAAATTAGGAGTAAACCACTCACTTTCTCAAAAAATTATACAATTTTTTTAATTTTTTCGTATGGAGCAAAGGACGCTTTAAAATGGAGCAGGTTTCATTTTCTCGAACTCTGTATATTCGAATATTGCAAAAAATAACATCATTAAACTACAATATTCATTATAGAGATTTTATTTCTTAATATTTTTTTTAACTTAGATCTTTCAATAAGGTAATGTATAATTTTTTCACAAAACGAGTAGAGTTTTTGTATTTTTGCCCGAAGTATAGGCAATTTTTCCCAAATAACGCTCCCATTTTTTTGTTTAAATGTTTCCCACTGGTAAATCAAAGGGCGATTAAAAAATAGCGCATGTCTCATTTTCGTTGGTCGCAGGTCTCACTCTCTAACTTTCCGAAAATTCCAAAAGTTAAAAATAATGCGAGAAAGTATGTGATGTATCACAACTATTTTCTCGAATAGAGCAAATTATACTTATAAAACCGGCGAATGTTCCATTTACGTTGACCTTTCTGAATTTTCGGAAATCACAAATGATTAACGAAATTCTACTAAGTAAGTTGTTTAATTAATAGTATTAATAGCAGTTGTAGTAGTAGTGTCATTATATTATATTTTGTTGTAGTATTGTAGTATTATTATCTTTATTATTACAGTTGTTATTATTTTATTACCATTTATGTAGTGCAGTGCAGTGTAGTGTAGGGCAGTGTTGTGTTATGAAGTGGGGGAAAGAAATGCGGAAGAAATGCATCACAGTTAAGTGTTGTGGAGTGCAGTGAAGTGAAGTGGAGTAAGGCTTGAGCGGTGACATTATGTACTATTTATTATTATTTATTGTTTTTTTTAATGAACTACTTTTTTTGTAACTTATTGTTAGTGAATATAAGCTTAATGCATGCAAAAATAAGATATTCTGCTACCAAGTTACTATACTTAATTGTAGAATGAACAATAAAATCTAATAAAAAAAATTACGAAAATAATTTGCTGTTGTAGCACCATTAGTTTCTTACTGCAGTCTGCTCTCCAATATCAGCTAATTAAATAATTATGTAGAAAGTTTTTGAAAATATTAGTTTTTTTTCGGAGTTTCAATTTTCCAAAAATGCTTAACCAAATTCACCAAAACCTTCAAAATATTCTTTAAATTTGGAGTAAGCGTAGTGCACAATGGTTCCTATCATATGATACCACCGTCATTTTCCTTAAAAGTTCATAATTTTTTAAAATTGCACATTTATTCGTTTTTCAAACCTCTCAAATCGTAACAACTTCTTTTTTACATTCTCGCATTCTACGTACTTAAGAAGTAAGCAGATGGTACTTAGAAATGCTGCAGCGGTAAGTGGCGATTTTTCGTCAGAAAAACTCACATTTAGGGATCCTTATATCCAAAAAATGATAGATCATGTTCTTAAAAGTAGTAAATTACTTCCTCTAACGCGTTATGTAGTCATATTAGCTGCTGAAATCAATTTCACACGGTTCCGATTTGAATCAGATATTTTGATTTTGAGGATCTTTTAGATGAACGCTTGACATTTTCAATTTTTTCTCAAGAATGGCTTCAAATGTTTTTTTTTTCTCGGATAGAGCAAAGGACGCTTAAAGAAATGGAGTAGGTCTCATTTTCTTTGTTTTTTGAATTTACTAAAAATGCAATTTTTTCCCTCTTCCTACAATGCAATAACGAAGGCCTAGATTTTTCCTTTGTAAATTCTGATCTTTAAGACAGATCTTTAAGTGTCGTGTATCATTTTCGAAACTAGGTGTAATTATAGTAAGTTTTTAAACAATTATTTTCTCAAAAATGTCTCCAAATATTTTCTTTAATTTTTTCTGGTATACAGCGAAGAAAACAAAGAAATGTCGCATAACGGATTTTCGGCGAACACTATAAATAAAAAATTGCAAAAAGTTAACAATTGCAAACTATATATTGATAATAAAGATTTTTGGATTTCCCCCCTGAATTTTCGAAAATTTCTTAAGTTACAAATAAAGCGAGAAAGTATCTGCTGTTGCAGCACCGTTCGTCCTTTCTTCCTGAATTTCCATTGCCATGGAATACTCATTAGAATATGTTAAGATTTCTAAATAATTACTCGCAGTATTTTACAGCATTACTTTAAAATACTATTAAGGAGTAGGCAAATTATGTACTGCTCATGAAAGAATAATCCTTTTATAATAGCAATAAGAATTGTAACGTTATTTAATTATTTGTAAGGCTCGGGAGTAAAATATGCCAATAAGTTATAGTTTTTGTGCAATTAAAATTTTCGTTCGCTTCTATCAGCTGTCCATGCACTGTGATTCTCAAACAATGCAAATTATGGCGCAAAGAGGTCTCCCAGCTGTTGTTATCTTTATGTACCCCGTTTAGAACCCTTCCAGCAAAAATGTTCACTTGCAGATAACTCGCAAACGTTTTCACGTGGGTTACCATGTTTTTTAACTCATTTATTGAGTTAACGAGAGAGTCGGCGTATTGAGAGTTCAAGTATCCAATTTTACGAAAATGTATGGGATGGTTGAAAACTAACAAGGATGGAACATGTGTTCAGTCGAAATTTCACATTTCACTTTGTTTTTGATGTTCCACAATTGCAGAAAGTGCAGCAAGAGCTGTGATCACAATGTGAGGTATTGTAATAATATCATTTCTCTTGCATACGCAAGCGAAGCATGAAAGTTCCAAGGAGTGTGGCGGTTTCACTGAACGTGCAGTCAGCATTTTCCGGGCGGTCGCGCCCACTCCGAGTGTCGACGGCCTCAGCTCACTCGTAGCAAATCTTCGACTGGGCCGCACTCGTGTCCCAGATAATGTGCCCATCGGCTGAATTTTTTTTTTCTTTTTGCGCTCAAGTTCATTGCCATGCAGATGTCGAGCGAGCCAAAAGAACGGCAGAGCGGCGGCGTCGCGAGCGGTCGGCAGCGCTACGACGCCCGAGGGGCTCGTTCCGTCGCAGCGGCGGGGAGGGAAGGGGCGGGGCGGGGCGGGGCGGAAAGGCAGAAGCGGCGGGGAAGTGCACAGCGACGCTGGCGCCCACGGGGCCGCTCGTTGGAACGGAGAGGCGGAATCCGCGGGGAAGGGCAGGAACGTCTTACCGCGACGGCCCCGGGCGACGCGGCCACATCTCCTCATCGTCAGGCGTCCCAGAGGCCCCGCCGCGCCGCGGTCCCCACTCTGGGTCACGCCGCCGCCCCCGTGTTGCTCCCGCCGTCTCATCCCCGACGCCATCGTCGTCACCACCATTTTCTGCAACGTCCCTGGTGTTGTCGCAAAGGTCATCGTTCCCGTCGACGCCATATTCGACGTGAGCGTGACGCCGTCATTGTGTTTGATTTCGTCAAGTTCTCACCCAGTCTACGCGTTTTCTTTAAACACCCCGACTTCATATCCGCCGCGACATTGGCATCACTGTCGCCCTCCACCTCTATCTCCATCCCTGCAGGTGTCGCCGCGGCCGCCGCCCGCCGTCGGGGGTTCCGTGCCAACTCCAGCCACAAGTGCCTCCCCTCAGGCAAGAGCGCCCGCTCGCAATTATTTCTCACAGACTTCTGGGTTGTCACGCTCTAGCCGTGAGAAATGGCTGTTCTAGACTATCTCCTTGCAGGTCGAGATATGGTTTATAATTTACAAGGTTTGTTTACGTACCAGTAGCTTTAAAACTAACACTAACACAAACACATTATACTGACAATAAACTTCGAGAGAGCAATTTCTTTCATAAACTATATTTTTCTACCATCCACAGTGTGCCCACCATCTATTAGCATATCGGCTCTCATCATAAAATGATGACCCTACCACAAATTATTATTTATAATAATATGTTTATTAAAATTTATTGTTATTATTATTCATACACCTTAATTCCTTCTATTTCATTTCTCGTCTATTACATACTTCTGTAGTAAAGATAAATTATTGTAATGTTGCAGCGGAATGTGATGATTTTTCGTCAGAAAACTTTTATTCTGGGGTTCTGATATCGAAAAAGTGTGTAAATCGTGTAAGTATGTGTAGTAAATTTCTTCCTCTAATATGTGTACTCAGTATCAATGTTTTGTGGCTCCTTCATACCGAAAAATTTGTTTACGGTCAAACGTCTGTGGTGTACGCTAGCTTCTAAACCCTTAAAAATGATTTTCTCCAACATTGTTATTCCCTGGTTGAAGTGCCCTAACTCGAAGCCATGAAATTTGAAAGGGGTATTTTTATTTTGGGAAATACTTCACATGAAGTCTTAAGAACATTTGTAAAATGATCTCGAAAGGGCTTCAATTTTTAATTATTGTCTTTCCTCGGATAAAGCATAAAATAGCACCACCAGTTTTTTTGTACATAGGATTGGCCACGTAATGTTTTGCCTAGAAATTCACAAGGAGCCAAGCTTTCTCTGTGCCACACAAAATTGCATTTAACGTCAGTCCCCAGTGATTGACACAGTCTCATCTAAATTGAGGACTGTCAGTCTTTTGTGTCTGTCAAGACCTACATGAAATTAATATCAGTCACATTAATATCAGTTCACACGCAGTTGTCAAAATTTTAAAAAACTTCTCTGAATCTGATGAATAGTGATCCAGAGTATTAATAATAAATAGCATCTAATAGAACCACATTGCTCTTTACTTCATACTCAATTCCAACTTTTTTACTTTCAACCAAAAAATTCACCAGCAAGTTGAAGGGTCACTCATGGGATCTACCTTATCTCCTCTATTTTCTGATTTAGTTATGAGAGAATTGAAAAATTACTGCTTGAACAACATGAATTTTCAACCCATTTACTATTGTAGGTATGTTGATCACATACTTTGTATCATCCCATCTAACCAAGTCAAGTATATTCTTGATATGTTCAATTCATACGATTCTAAAATACTTTTTACACATGAAATACCAGAAGAAGGTTTTATCAAGTATATGGATGTCACCATCATCAATCAAAAGGGCCAATTAATCACTAATCGGTATAGAAAAACCACATACGCTGGGAGACTACTTAACTTTCATTCACAATATCTTATACAACACAAAAGGGGTATTATTTATAATTTAGTTGATAAAGCCATTAAACTTTCCAACTCTACATTTCACTCTCGAAACGTAAACATAGTTATTTCAATTCTTTTGGCCAATAATGATTACTTAAGTATATTAATAAATTTATCCATATTCTTCATTGTATCAACACTGCATGTACTAGAAATGAATACACTGCCTCTCCCAAAACATCTTCTGAACCTATTAGAATCATTCAACCATATTTACCTTTACTTTCCAACTCCATAAGAAAATTACTCTTTAAATATATCACCACCAGTTTTAATACTACTGGAAATTTCAGTAGATTTCGGTACATTAAGAATGGAAAAGATCCAACTGCTATCAACAGGCTACATAATGTTTATCAAATTACATGCCAAGATTGTTCTGCCAAATATATAGGTTCGAACAAGAGAGCCCTTGAAACTCGCATCAAAGAGCACGTTAACAATTTTAAAATGGTTGCATTCAAATATGTCACTACACAACACAAAATAAAGCAAAATCATAACATTCTTTGAAATGACATGAAAATTCTTGATGTAGAAAAAAACTACCACAAAATACATCTCTCTGGAATGCTTTTTATTAAAAGTACTACTTACACACTTAACCTCCAGATAGATATTGAGCATCTTAATGACATCACCTAGCCTTACAATCATAATCCCCTTCCATCCTTTTACACAGTTATAATTGGTTTTGTTTTGGCATTCAATTTTATTGTCACTACTAAATGTCTTGTATTATAGTTTCACAATTTTAAAAGATGAACTTGTCACTTACCTGATATTTTTAATTCACAGCTTTTACAACGCGCCCCAACGTAATTTTCCCGTGTCACTCTTATGAAAACTTCGATTTAAAGTTAAATTATATCATTTTATATACACCTATCTTCCACTTTTGCTTTTAGACATACTTCTGTCACTTGAATTTCTTTCGTTACGTAACTACTGAAAGATGTAATGTTTTTGACCGCAACCTGGTGGTCATTTCCCGTAGTTCCTTGATACTTTCATATGTTTATATATACTATGTAACCTCTGATGCACATGTGAATGTTAAAAAAGACTTGTCATACATGTTGGTAAGTTGTTCGCGACAATACGTACTTGATCAGTTAGACTTTCTTTAATGGCTGACAATTTATTAAAATGCTTGCCGATTATGATGCGTTTTAAAGAATCCTGTATAATGTCACAATTGGTTTTATGTTTCAGAATCTTCTAATGCATTGCTTCTTTATAGGTTTTACAATTTTTCTTGACTATTTGAACGCAATTTTTTTTATAATATTGAAAGACCAACTAGGGTCGAAATAGTTAAAAAATACCTTAGTGTGTTTGTCAAAACAATTAAGGGTAAACATTCCTTGAGAAACACTCCGCAACTTTTTTATATTACATATACCGAATGTAACGATTGAAAGAATATTAAGCTTTTCACAAGTTCCAGGTTGCGGTAGTGGTAGAGTCTTTCAATTGAGGGACCTGGAGAGTATTACATAAAATAACTTCAGAATTTCCCCTAACGAAGCAGTTTTAATTGCGTTGTGTCATTCGTGACTTACGAAAATGAGTGCCGATCGACTACACTATTCTTTCAACTAGAACTAATTTTTCTAGATCACATAGGGCGTTTTTCTGATTAAGTGAGGGACAGAAAAATTCTAAACGCAAAATATCAAATGAAAAATTAGAAATTCTGACGTTCATATAAGTTTATACCTGACGTCAAATATAAAGAATTTAAACGGAAAGAAAGAATTGAGAGGAATGCACTGGAAGATAGTCTATTCCAAACAGCGACGGGGGAAGTTTAAAACTTGTTCGAGATTCGAAAACAAAAAAACTACTTTAATTAAATAAAGTACTCTGTGACTTGCTTTGGGAAAAGCTGGAAAGGGTGGGAAAAAAAATCAGTAATGGAAAGGGAAACCCAGTAATAGATAAGTAAAGTTTATTATAATTGGTATAGAACACATGCATTATAAATGTTTAGGGTCCTTCGACGAACATAATCGGTAAAATAGTATTCATTAAAAGGAAAATTTGAAGTGACGTTGCCTAGTCTGTGCGAACTTCGGCAAGCCCGGGCAATGCACCGTGCAGGAGATCGGGGATTCCAGCACACGGTAGTTTGGTGTGCGTTCGAGCACCGTAGTACATCTGTAACCATGGAATGCAGCGTTAGAAACCATCCAAGCAGAACAGTCTTTTAGAAGAAAGTTTCTCGTTTACCTGGCTCTGAGGCATTTTACCAGTATGTAAACGAAGATACTGGTAAAATATATTTTTAATAAAAGTCGATACGTAGAGTTGCCTAGTCCTTATGTGAACTTTGACAAGCCCGGGCGAAGCACCGTGCAGCAGCGCGGGGAGGCCAGCACACGCAATTCGCCACACGGTCTCTAGCACCGTAGTACACCTGTAACAACGGAACGAGAAGTTAAAAAAAACGCAAGCCCAAATGTAGTTTTGAAGACTGCTTCTCATTTACCTGGCTCGGGGGCATGGAGACACACGGGAATACCGTTTCTGCAGCATCTAGAGCCTTGCACAGACACCAGTCAGCGCACGACACGGGCGCGCGGCACACTAGAGCCACTGGCCTGCACACCACGGCCGCAAGCAACGCAGACTTCTCGCCCACCGATAGGGCCCAGCCCACCACTGGGTAGGCCTTTGCGCCGGCGTACGCGCCCAGCAAAGCTTGCACCGCCGGCAGACTGCGCACGCGATGCGCAAACAGACAGCCGCTGCCCACGGAGGGGATCCCGTCCTCAGATAAGGACAAACTCTCCGAGGACGAGGCAATGGAGCTGAGCAAAGAGGGCGGCAGCGCTTCCCCGGTTGGGCTCCTCGGCGGAGAGGCTGCCCGAGCCCCGTCCGCTGTCCCCGACTGCGCTGGAGCCTGGGCAGAGGCCTCGGCGGGGGCACTGTCCTTCGGAGACTGCATTGCACTACCTGCAAAATATTAAATCAGTATTAAATACGTGTGCAATCGATATTATTAACGACGTTACGACAGCATTAAATAAACGAGCAGCAACCAATCGATAAACATAGCCATGCCTACTTACAAATAAATATTCCTGATCAAGTGTTTTCCTCTGCTCTTTTCCTCACCCCAAGTGCACTGCTGAAAAACCCGAAACGACGCTCTTTTATACGAAGCGGATCGCTGGCCAACAGTTGCGCACTCGCATTTATCTTCGGCTGATAGCCAATAAGAGCTCGAGTTTTCGTTTTCAGTGAATTTGGCGTCGTCATGTGTTGTGTCGTTGTGTAGTATTCACAATATATTCAATAAACAAACATATTAAAATCTAATTATGTAATACAATTTAAAAACCAATAAATTCTTGGTTTTTATTATGTCTGATACCATAACAATTATTTTTTACGCCACACCGAATATCGAAATTACGGAATTAGTATTTTTACGATTGAATTGTTTTGTGCTTATGAAGCTATTATGTGAATTGTTGGAAGACCTTTGGTGTAACTCGCGTTACAGTGAAACCAAGTGTAATGTGTGTTTGATGTTATATATTCTTGGTACAACGTCTCATAAAACTAAGCGTTCTACCTCTTCATGTAGTGTCAATAGTCGAGAATTTTTTTCCAAGTGTCCAAATAAGCAACTACAAACCTATCTCATCATTTTATTTCGTTTAAATAAAAACTTTAAAAATCACATTCAAAGGGCTTGTGAATATAACTTATTATATCGAGTTATATAATATTCTAACTTATATAATTCGATCATATTCATCCTTGTGTATACCCAGAAGATTTGCCTTCAAAAAATCACGGTTGTATTAGACTTTTAATAGTGCCCCATACTGCTGGCATGAAGCAACTGTCTCTCCGCAAATAATTGTATGTATATTGTACGATTATTTCATTTTTATGTCAGTAATATCAAAAAGCATATGTTTTCGTCAGATTTATGTAATAATAATAATCACATGGTGCGGTGTTCAGAAATAATCAATGATGTAAAATAAATAGAAGCTCGAGTGAATATTTGAAGTGATCGCAGCATTGTGTGCTTGTGGCATATAAAAAGCATATCATTTGAATGTGTATACTGTAAGAGAAAAAATAAATTTAAAAAATTAATACTACTTTGGTCCTATATATTTTATATTGCATGTATTACTCCCAATTTACTAAAGTTCTACTTTTTTTCTCTTTTTAAGTCTGAAGAGGACAATTATAGAAATATTTCAGAAAATGATATAAAATATTAAAGCATTTCATTCATTTTGCTATTAATATTCTTGCTGTCTTGTGTGTTTCATAATCTGCCTTTTTTTAAATTTAGGGTCGCAGCAACATTTAGATCATAAGCGACCACTAGAGGAGTTAACGTTATGGTAACTGTGAATATGAAACGATACGGTGATCATAAGGGGTGAAAGGACGAACACAAATACAACCATGCCCCAGACGAGACCCTAACCCTTCGGTTCGAGATCGCCAAGGGATCGGCAATCTGACGTTTATTATTGCTATTTATTTTAAAATGTTGTTTCGAGTCTCACACACTGCCAATAAAGCATTTGAAGATTCGTTCAAATTAGGCTGGCTATGATGCCACAGTGTTGTGGGTCAGTACTGTTGCCGCTGCTATGTCTGTAACCGGAAGGGTATATGCTGTAGTTTGAGTCCCATTTTTGGCGTTTTTTTACGCTACATACACTGCTAGGCGACTGCAGTTGCTGTTTGGAGGAGAATCCTAGAGCCCGTTTCATGTCTATGTTCACGAACCTACAACTTCCGTCATAGAACTACATTTTTATAATAATAATTTACTTTAAAACCAGTGTCTACCAAGCAATATTTCTTATTTTGGAGGGAGATCAAAAGTAGAATTTATTGTACTTGTTGTGAGTATAATATCCGAATCCATATAATTCGCGAAATATCCGGTTAACGTCCATAACATTCGAAATGAGTAAGTAATGTCAGATTCAGATACAGCTTCGAAATATACTACAAAGTATGTTAACCCAATGACGTGCACATTAGCCAACAAGAGGTGGCTAGCGTAGGTAACTACGTTATGGTGAAGAGGAATAATATGTAACAAACGAGAATCTGCTCGTGAGAAATTTCTGGAGATAAAGAGGAACAAAAACGTTAGTTTCTATTCCCACTGTTTCAGTCGTAACTTTTTACACGGCACTACCTAATCTAACCACAATATATATTTACGTTGATTCTTCGTAACGCGTTAGCGAGTTAAGGTAGTGTGGCTGCGGCCTTTGAACCTCACGAATTACAGAAGACACACTTGAGCCTCTACAGGGAATAATTTTCGACATTATTTTGTACCAACGTCGCGTACATACGAGAAGTTTCTACTGGAGCAATCACCTCACATTAGCAATCATCCCGTGACTGGTGCCAACATTAGTCAACTGATTACCGAATCATGTGTTCATCCTCATTCATTCAGCTTTATCCAATCCGTTGCCGGCTAATGTGCGACCTAACTGGATAATCGTGACTTAGCTATATTTCTGACAAACCGTAACATATCGATATTACTAATTTCCAATCGGCGCAGAAATTGAAAGAAAACCATCTAGCCTGTTGCTATTTCAGAGGGTTTTCGTTAAATACCCAGGAACCCGGAAAGAATAAAAAAAGAAACAGTCTCGATTTTGACTGCAAAATGCCAATATTTCATTGTGTTATTCCGCCAATTCTTATACTGCTTCGTGATTAAGCAAGGCTAAGAATGAAAGAGCTTCTCATTAAGTATTTACGATTCACGTGTTGCGATAAGGAACAAATTTTTTGATATTCTCGGTATATAAACGACTGTTATACTGTGTATCAATATACACTCTACCATGTTTTTGCAGTATTCGTGAAGACAGTATATGTTAAAACATTTAATTTTCACTTTCTCGCACTTATTTTATAAAAGAAATTTGTGTAATCGTATCCCTGGAAACGGTGAATATTCGGCAGAAAAATTCGGGTGCCGGGCCATGGTAACGAAAAAGGGGATAAATCTGGTTGCTGTATATAGTAAATTAGTTCATCTAACACTTAGTATAACGAGAATCCACCTTTTGTAGGTCCTTGATGCCGAAAAATCGAATGGTCAACGCTGGCGTCTAAACCGTTCAGCCGATTTTCTCCAAAATAGATATTCCTTAATCGATCTGAACGAACTTGAAGCTTTGTGAGTTTCAACTGGATATTTTGATTCTTGAGAGTACTTTACATTTACATGAGAGTACTCAGAAACATTTTAAAAATTTTCTCAAAAATGGCTCCAATTTTTTTTTTTAACTTTGCCCTTGGATAGCGTAAAAGACGCCTAAGAGAATGCTGCAGGTTCGTTGAAAAATTCAGATATTTAGAAAATTGTCACAGTTCAATGCGTCTTTTAGTAACTATTATGTTGAAGATAGAGAATTTTCCTCAATGAAATCTGTTGTTAAAAGACAGATCTTGAAATTGGGACATGTTCAATTTTTAAAAAATTTGAGTAGTTTTTGTGTAATGTTGCGCAAAATATAGGTAATTTAAAAGGTTTTTAACACTTTTTTCCTAAAGACCAATTTTTTCTTCACGTTTTCTCCTCATATGTATCAAGGGACGGTAAAGTCTGGTGCTGGTCCCATTTTCAGGGAATTCTCCGTTTAGTTCGAAAATTGCAAAAGGTTAATATTTCAAAACAAAAAAAACTTGAAGACAGATTTTTTCTTCAGACAATGTCTGTTGCAAAATATCAGATGTTTAAAAAAAGTCATGTACAATCTTTTGAAAAAATAACAAGTACTTTTCGGATGATTTATGGTTTATTCATTTTCTATGTATTTGGCCACAAGATATTGACAGCTTATTCACAAAATTTCTGCTATTAATTTATATACATATATACAAACTTTGCTTTGAAATTTCGGAGCGGCGTTTCGGGGAACTCAATTTTCCCCATGTACAGACTAGACTGTGTAACGGGGAAAAATTATGAGGCATGGCAGTTACAACGTGTTTTAGAACCCAATGTAAATAATCAGCTGACCGTTGGGAGGTGTTTCAAGAAAAAGGGGGAGGCTTAAGATACGTTACAAGAAATACAATATACAAATTACAAATACTAAATGGGTTAACAAATGCATACAAAGAAATATTTATATAAGAAATAACGAATTTTACTCAATTATTTACAAACACAGGAAATTACAACGTTGGAAAGCAACTTTGGCACCATACATAAATATTATTTGCTTGAAAATTTCCATAGGACAGAGTCATAAAAACATGTAAAAATATTAGATTCCACCTGTGTACTGAGACAATCTGATGTTTTTATATGAAGAGTTTCCAGCACCAATTATTACGATCCAACTCCAATATTTTAACATTTGTAAAATCCATGGAATGTCCACTTATTTTTTTACACAGATAAATAAGGGACGCTTAAAAGAATGGCACCATTTTCATTTTCGTTGAACTCTCTACATTTTCGAAAATTGCAAATTTAGAAATAATGTGAGAAAGTAAGTGCTGTTTTAGCATCACTAGTTTGCAGTGTTATATTATAGTATTTTAATTGTTTTACTTGCGCAAAGTGCTTGCTACTCTTTGGAAAATAATTTTGTGGATTGTTCAGCTGTATTGTTGCTGCTGCAGGTCACTAGTACACTATATCCGCCTTAGCAATTTCAAAAATGAAATCATTTCTCAAATATTTTTTAAACTCTTTAGATTGAAAGGAAACCAAAATGTCACAAAACATTTTATAAACGTTGTTAGAAAATCTGAAGCGATACGTATTAGGATATTTATTGACTTAAATGGTAGATGCCGCTTGCTATCGATATTGATAGTCGGGTAGAGCAGAAGCACACCGTTGTGCGTTTTGTCGGCTGTCATTTTGGGCTCTTCGCACAGTTCTGTTCATTTGTTAATTGCCGTTTGGTCTATGAAAATAGTATTATACTAGTGACCTGCAGCAGTAAAAATGCTGCTGAACAAAACCAAAAATCGGTTTTCCCAAAAATCGCACGCAAATTCCTTAAGGACAACAAATAAATACACTCATTTAATACCGCAATAAATTAAATATTTAAACAAATTTTTGCAACAACATACTGAAGTTTCATACGCAACACAAGAATAAAAAATATTTAATGGTGGATGACCTGTTCCTTGGAGCTTTGCTGTCGCATGCTTTGTGGTAGCCAGGGACGCGCTGAGTAGAAGTATTTAGTCAGTGCGCAGTAAGGAGAGATTGTGGATTACCATAAACAAATATTTGCATTTTTTTAGAGAAAATTCCAACTGTTTCATTGCTTTTGTATTGAGACACCTCTGAAACGGCGGGGGCTGCATAGTTCTCTTCTTCTTAAACACACAGATGGTGATAATACGCGTATCTTTAACTTGTCTTTCGATTGATTAGTTTATTATTCTGTGGTTGTAGGAGGAGAGTGATCTATAGAATCTAATATCAAATGTTTAAAGCTCAAAGTACCCAGACAAAATAAAACTTTTAAAATACTTGTGTTTTATTCACTGATTTAAGATAATATTCTCAACGTTTAGGACGAACTATCAAAATTTGATCTACGTCTTAACTTCTAGAAAGTACAACCATTTAAAAATTAAAACCATTAAAATAATTATCAAATTATAAAAATGTATAACAAGCAGGGATCTACCTCAGTATGTGGTAACATTGTATTTTATAACAAACAAAAACTTTAATATCCTACTATTATTTTTCCACAACATTCAAAACTTGTATTTTCTGATTTTGCTGCCATAAAACTCAAACTATTCTTGAATTTTAAAGAGTTTTTTTTTCAGAAAAACTTGCTTCATGCTAACAATTTGGAATATTGTCATAACTGATACAAATATAACAGGAAGGTAAATGCTCCTGCTTTGCACAAGGCTGAAAGCGTTTGAATTTTGTAATATACATAAGAAATTTTGACCAACGCATTTATTTGTGGTTTTTAATATTTTATATAAATAAAACAAAATTATTAAATAAGATAAGAAAACAAAGAATTTATTGTTTTTATTTACTTACATAATTAGGATTTAATAGATTTATTTATTGAAATAGATTGTGAACACTACATGACGACACAACACATCACGACGCTCCATTCACTGGAAATGAAAACTCGAGCTCTAATTGGCTATCAGCCGAAGATAAATGCGAGTGCCCAACTGCTGGCCAGCGATCCGCTTCGTATAAAAGAGCGTCGTTTCGGGATTTTCAGCAGTGCACTTGGGGTGAGGAAAAGAGCGGAGGAAAACACTTGAAGATCAGGAATATTTATTTGTAAATAGGCGTGGCTATGTTTATCGATTGGTTGCTGCTCGTTTATTTAATGCTGTCGTAACGTCGTTAATAATATCGATTGCACACGTATTTAATACTGATTTAATATTTTGCAGGCAGTGCAATGCAGTCTTCTAAGGACAGTGCAACCGCCGAGGCCTCTGCCCAGACTCCAGCGCAGTCAAACGCAGCGGACGAGGCTCGGGCGGCCTCTCCGCCGAGGAGCCCGGCCAGGGAAGCGCTGCCCTCTTCGCCCGGCTCCGTTGCCTCGTCTTCCACGGAGCGTTTGTCCTTGCCTGAGGACGGCATCCCCTCCGCGGCCAACGGCTGTATATTTGCAGACCGCGTGCGCAGTTTGCCCGCGGTGCAAGCTCTGCTGGGCGTATATGCTAGCGCCAAGGTCTACCCGGTGGTAGGCTGGGCCTTGTCGGTGGGCGAGCAGTCTGCCTTACTTGCGGCCGTGGTGTGCAGACCAGTGGCTCTCTTGTGCCGCGCGCCCGTGTCGTGCGCTGACTGGTGCTTGTGCAAGGCTCTAGACGTAGCTGAAAAGGTCTTCCCGTGTGTCTCCATGCCCCCGAGCCAGGTAAATGAGAAGCAGTCTTCAAAACTACACTTCCGCTTACGTGGTTTCTAACTTCTCGTTCCGTTTGTTACAGGTGTACTACAGTGCTCAAGAACGTGTGGCGAATTGCGTGTGCTGGCCTCCCCGCACTGCTGCACGGTGCTTCGCCCGGGCTTGTCAAAGTTCACACAAGGACTAGGCCACTCCACTTGACTTTTATTTGAATCGTATTTTATCGTTATCTTCGTCGGAAGACGCTAAACATTTATAAAGCATGTGTAGTTCCACGTTTCTGAAATAAAAAAATCTTGGTTTCCTTACTTCTGTTCGTTACTTACTTTCCAGTACACACCACTCCCTGATGTACAAACTTCGCCTTCATATATGCAAAATTAATTAAACATTTACGTTTTACATTTTTTTTTTTTCTGAAGCTGTACCAAGCTTTTGCCTAGCTACTGTTAATTATATTTGTCTGCGACAACCCAATCATTTAATACGATATTGCAGTATAATAAAATTTGATTAAATAACGGGTCTAGTACCAGACTTGCTTCAGAACTATTTAAAACGCAATAAGTTTTCATTTACCCAATCCTGAGAATTTTTTTTAAATTTCCGAACTTTCTATGGCTTAGACGCATTTGGTTTGGCAAACCTTTCTTCCTATGGTTTTTTTTTTCTGGCGTTTGATCTGTTAATGATTTTAACGATTCTGTTAACATGATTTTAAAATCAGTTTACAACTTATTTGTGATTCACAAGCCCTCTATATTTTTTCTGTGCAAACTATTTTCTATACACCTCCTGCCTGGCATCTTAATGTCGACACAAGTGCTACTGAAGCACAACTTCAGATCACATTATCTTCAAATATTCAGACATGCATACTGTATTACAAGCGTATTCGATCACATACACGCATTTAGAACGAAGATCTTATAGCATTGACCGAAGGATGCGGAGATGGGTTACTTTATCGACAGCGCACTTTACGCTTAAAAAGGAGTGTCCTTTAATAATTTCCACTCAATATTTTTCTTATCAAATTCGCTGTCCTAAATTGTTTCTCTCAAACTCCTTAACCTATTTAGATGTTAAGTAGTATTGCAAATTGCATTAAGCCTACTCTACGTTGGTAGTGTTCTGTGTAATACCGATCTATGCAAACCCAATCAAAGCAATGTTTTTTTTTAAATGTGATGAAATGGAGAAGACACTGTCTACTCGACATGGTTCATATTTGTCAAGAAATGATTACTATATAAGATAAAAATAGTGACTTGATCATCCTCCCTTCACTGAATATATTCATATTTCATTTGCCACACATTTTCAATGTAAGTTCTATATCTTTGAAACTCCATCCTTTAGAAACACAAGTACTTGGCGTATCAGTCTTGTCCAAGAAC
>BLKR01010880.1:0-43972 GCA_011170035.1 Teleogryllus occipitalis
AAATTCGTGCGCAACCAAATTTAATTTGACATTGGCTGCGTATATTTATAATTAAAATTTAACTGAAAATAAGGTTATAAAACGCTCCGTATAAAAAATACGATGAATACTAGGACATCTGGACAGGATTAGAACATCTGGACTGGAACATCGAGGGACAGTTGATGAAAGTAGTATAATATTAGTCAGTATTTCGTATTTTAACGTTAGAAGAATTAGGATTATGAAAATTTGTCATCCATGAACAAATTACAGAAAACGTAAAAACATTAAGCAAAAACATCAATGTTTAAAAAACATTGAATTCAATACATTTTAATCACGGATGTTTCGATAGAAACAGCGGTGTTTTGAAAACATGCACATCAATGTTGCATCCCTGCCTTCCACTGCCTCCGCGCATGCGCAGACGAATTGCGTTTGGCCTCTGAGGAGCGCGCTCCTCCGCCCCCTTCCCCTCTTTCAGCTTTCCCTCCGTACTCGAAGCTGTTATGCAAGAAATACCTTCTTGTCAGGGCGCGAGTTTTACCTATTGGAGCCCAACGTATTTATGTTCACATAGCGCTGGCTATTGTCGTTGATTTTTCTTTCTGTTTAGCGCACGCTTTATAACGTTTTGTTCACTATTAGTAAATATGAAAAAAATCTGTTTAGTGAAATGTGTTGAAATAGTAGTTTACGGAATTCGATTATAATGTTAAGCTTGATTGGATGAGTACATGTTTTGATAACGAGCGACGTTCGGAGCGGGTTTTCAAATTTGTACTACGAATGCTATAAAGCAGCATTATAAACGAGTTGCATGCGATTTTTTTCTAAAACAGCATTATACATCATATAAGATAAGAGAATCAAACTTTATTTTGTGAAACAACTTTCTTATGACGTCACAGGTATTTTACATCTGCGAGAAAACGGAGGTCGGCTGTTGCGCTTCTTTTTTCCTCACCATGATTCTCTCTCAGGGATTGGCTAAACATGTGATGACGTAATATTTCGGGTCGTAAATTGCTTATATGACATCATTTGTGCCGATAGATGCCCTTTCATGAACGGTTTCTTGCAACAGAAGAGGTCGTTTATAATGCAGATATAGAAAAGAATAGTACATTATGAAAGGATGATGTAATGATGGATATTAATACACGAGTGTGATATTACGATACGAGCGAAGTACGACCGAGTATCGTTAACTTCTCACGAGTGTATTAATACCCATTACATCGAGTTTCATACGGTACTTTATCGATGAATTTTATAAACTAAACTTTTACATTGAATCGTTTCGAGGCAGTTGACATGTAGGATTCAGCCAAGGCCTTCTAACCCTACACCTGCTCTACCCTCGCTTGCTGCCGCAGGTGCCTGTGATTGCCAGTCTCCCTGCGAGGGAGTACTGCCCAGTCAAATATGATCAAAGTGAAATTACGATTGAATTTATTTTAAATAATATTCCACAAAAAATTACTAATCATAAAATAAATTAAAACTGACAGTCAAAATATAATATCAAATGCAATTTTAATGTGCACAATCGAACGAAATATTTACTAGAACGATTCTTAACGATTAACTGTCAATACTTGTTTTGTAAACTTCTCTGTGATTGGTCAAACACCTGTATCATAATGAAATCTGTATCGTAGGGAGTATCATTATGCCATCAAATGACAGCATTATACAATGGGGGTAGAAAAAAGCATTTTCGTTCGCATGTGACTCGCTTCAAGGCAGACGCGTTCTGACGGTGACGTCATCGCGTGGCGTCGTGCGCAGATCGCAGAGCTGAAGCAGAGCGCGGGCGCGGACGAGAGGCTGGCGACCCGCCCGTGTCGGCGTGCGGACGCGCGGAAGCCCAGCGCGGGCGCGTGGCAAGAGGTGGTGCTCCGCGCCTGACACCCCACCCCCACCACCGGCCCCGCCCCCGCCGCACGGCGCAGTTTGTTTGTTTGTTTGTTCGCTATTTTATTTGTTTGGAATACAAAACTCTCACCCCTTCAAAGTTCCACTGTGCGTATTTGCTTTCGAACGCGTTCTCGAAGCACTTGGCGCCCGCTCCGAGGAATGGCGTTGCCGTTTGCTTTCCGCGAACGGCCGCAAAGCGCGGGGTTCTTGGTCTCCGAACGAAGACGTTTGGGCTGGTGTCGAAGGGCAATTTATTGGCTCAAGAGTGAGGCCATCTTCCCGACTGGAACAAAGGGAGAATCCTTTTCGCTCTAAATGCAGGGGGTTTTCTCCTCAAAGCTTTTGAATAGTCGGTATTATCTGAAAGCATCTTATTTTCAAGATTATCTCAGATCTCTCACAATAATGGAAATTAAGAATTATGAACGGGGAAGGGAAGAAATAATAGAAAACAAATATTTGTATTTTTCACATAAGGTTATGAGATAAAAGCAACAGTAGTGGTCACTGCTAATAACATTTTTATAGTTTTCTTGCCATTCTTCGGCTACTTTGCTAAATTCGTTATGCGAAAACTCAATGGGCGGTTACCATACCTCTTTATAAATAGATCTCTTTCCAATAGTGCCAGTTTTTAATTTTTTCTGTTTTTACTTCCTGGCCTTTACTTCGTAAGAAGAGAAATTATCGTACTCGTTAGCCGGAAAACAGCGAATGTTTGACTGAATAGCCTCTAATTCCGCACTCTGAAAACGAAAAAAGTGGATAAATCTCGTTCCTATGTGAAGTAAATTACTTCCTCAGACACATGTTAGCACGTTGCACGTTGGAGAGATTGCATGTAGCACAGCACGTTGGAGAGATTGGTGTTAAGAACACGTTGTGCTCTCAACACCATTCTCTTCAGCGTTCTTTACGCTATCCGAGGACAAAGCTAAAAACTTTGGAGCCATTTTTGAGAAAATTTGGAGAATGTTTTTGAGGCTATTTGTAAAGTACCCTTCAAAATTAAAATATCCATTTGAAACTCCGAAAGCCTCGAAGTCGTTCTGGTAAATTATGGAATTTCAATTTTGGAAAAAATCGGCGGAACTGCCGCGTTGACGCGGGCGGACAGACATACGTTTTGGCGTCAATCGATTTTTCGGTATCAAGGACTCACAAATTATTGAATCTGGCTACACTACACGCTAGAGGAATTAATTTATTGTAGTACATTGGAACAGGATTTATCCACTTTTTCCACAGAAAATTCACCGTTTTCCGGCACACTTGCATAACTTTCTCTTCTGACGAAGAGACTGCGAGAAAGTAAAAAAACAACACATTTTCCCTAAAACTATTTCAACGTTTTTATTTAATTTTTTCCACAGGCGCTTAAAACGATGGCGCAGGTCTCATTTTCGTTGAACTTCCTGAATTTTAGAATTCGCATGTTTAAAAATAATTCTGCACTTATCGATATATTATCAGGACTTAGTATACCTATCAGTCAGGACTCGTTCTGCGAGTCATGGTCAGTGAATTCTTGGCTGTCCAGGATTAGCCGCGTCATGGTCGATGGAGCTGACGTTTCGGCCATCTTGTTGTGGCCTTCTTCAGAGCTATACTGCTGCCGAGTTTCATTTTCCCCTCACTAGTAACCCTGGTAAGGCGGGAGTTTATGCAGGGAGGACTTAACTTAAATAAACTAACAATTCTAATCACTAAAACTATATACAATGCCTCTTTGGGCGATTGAGTATTTATACAAAAAATATAATTTATATGGAGAGTTACGAGTTCATAGTATTGTTCATATGTCTTCTTCTTTTTTGTATCATTCGCTCACTCATTCATTCTTAATCTACATGTACAAACACATTCACTCACACATTCACTCTGCTGCCGAGAGGCTGGCGTGTCGCGTTATATTAGGCGGGTGCGGGAGCCGATTGGCCGCAGCAGTGACCAATAGGAGGAAGGCAGGTGGCCCGCGATTGGAGGAAAGGGATAGGGGCGATAACGGGAGACCATTAAGCGAAGAACCAGTAAGTAAATTCCCAGTAAGAGTAATCGTAGTAAATGAAGTCGAAGTAGTCTCGGTCAGAAAAGTTCCGGACAGAAAAGACCTAGTCAGTGAAGTCCCTGGTTGACGACTTCCGACCTGAGCGACCCGGTTAGTTCATCCCAGGTAGTAAGTCCCAGTCAGATTTTTTTCTTAAAATGAATTTTTTCTTCATGATTAGTTCTTTTGTATCCTGTAAGTTTTTTATAACTAAGTAACTTAGTTATTTTGTGTGAAATATGGGCAATATTTAAAAAAAGATTCTTTAAAAAACGGCCCACTGTTGTTTTTCACAGATATTTAACAGATAATCGATTTTTCGGTATCAAGTTTTCACAAAACATGGATTTTTACCACACAATTGTTTATGCTACGTTAAATAACGTACTTTTCCCACTGAAAGACGTGGTAACTAAGTAATTTCAAGGGATCTTAGGATCCCTTGGGTTCCATAGACTTCCCTAGGGGCAAAAAAGTTCTTTAACAAAAGAAATAATATCTCCAAGTTAATTTGCGAATTGGCGGTGTCAGTCCTTTGGGTCCGACAAGAATATCTGAAAACAAAAATACACAATTGCACGGTGGTTATTCGAGTTTCAAAAAACTGGAGGGTGGTGGCGCAATTCTGGCTTCAGATTCTGATTCAGCACTCCGAAATACATAGAGAAACAGGTGTCAAGTTTTTGCATCTGATAACATTTTTGTGTGCCTGTGTTATTGTATTTGTGAGTTCAATTTCTTTAAATAATTTTAAATGAAGTTTCTCGAAAACCCAAAAGTTTTGGATGGAAATGAGCTTCACGATGCGCATTGTCAGAAACGCTCATACAACATTTTCGCAAAAACGGCTCCAAATTTTTCAACGATTTCAAAAATTTCATAAGGGTTTTACTTTTCTATAATGTTCTTAAAGTCATGTTTCAGTTCTATTATTAGGGGACCGAAAATTTTGAAAAATTTTAAATAATGTAGTTTGAGTCGCGATAGATGGCAGCTGGGAAAAGGGCAAGGCAAAACCGAAAAGCTAGACCGGACCAAAGAAATTAGAAAGCTAACTAGTATGAGAAAGTCTGTGCCATATGTAGCATCACTAGTGTGATTATACTTTGTCGTGTGTAAATGACACTTAAATGAATGACGCTGGATTAATTTTAGTTAAAATAACTGGTTTTTCGAAAAATGTAAAAATTGAAAAAATTTCCAGCGTTTTCCTACAAATAAATATTGAAGATGGAGATTTTATCCTTAATAAAATATATTCTATAAAGACAGATCGTGATACAAGATCATGAACAATTTTTCGAAAATATGAGTAGTTTTCGCATAATTTACGGTGAATTACAGGCGAATTTTAAACAATATTTTCTTCAAAACGGTTCCATATGTTTTCTTTAAACTATCTCCTCGTATCCATCAAAGTACGATAAAAAAGGTGGAGCAAGTCTCATTTCCCGCAAACTCTCTGTTTATTAAAAAATTGCAAAAAATTAACATTTTAAAGCTACAATATTAGAAATTTTCGCCAATAGAAATAGCTATCGGAAAAGATCATATACAGTTTTATGAAAAAATGAGTAGTTTTCACGTATTTTGGATATGAAAATATAACAAGGTAGTAACAATTGTACCATTCACCCAAGAGATTTTGCGAATTAAAATAGCTTTAGTAATCTTGTTTAGTAAATAGTCGGGCTATATTTCTTCCAAATATGACGAATTATTTACAATCAGTATTTAAATTGTTGAAGATGTAGGATGAGCATTTGTTGCTGTTCATTAAAACTTGAGTTGCAGTGTACTGAAGATGTTCAATGTAGGCTAAGTTTCTAACTGTGATGTGTTTTCCATGTTGTGGTCATTCATTTGTATGTGTATCCAGAATTTAGTACTACAGGGCTACATATCACAATATTGTGTTGAGCCCCCTCAGGAGAAAATCCTTCAAATTTACTAAAAAATATCAACCCACGTTTGAATGAAAATAATAGTATGATATAATGTAATAAAACATAATATAATATAATATAATATAATATAATATAATATAATATAATATAATATAATATAATATAATATAGTATGATATAATGTAATAAAACATAATATAATATAATATAATATAATATAATATAATATAATATAATATAATATAATATAATATAATATAATAATATTATTTGTTCAGATAGAAATAAAGTACTTATTATTTTAGACATTAATATATTTTACAATTATTTTACTGATTAAATCATATTTTAGGACAGTTTTCGAATATTTTATGGAAATTACATCTGAGCGCGCTCCCCATACGCGACATGAATGGGGTCTCTAAGCAACTACTTATTTTGCTTTTGAGGTCCTGATAAGAGTGACGTAATTGAAAGCAAAGCTTTTTACGATATAAAAATTAATAAAAGTTCGTTCTGAAACTCGTGTTCAATATTTAAGATACAGAACAATTCCATTTGAACTCAGTCACTTCTCAGCGCAACTTTTAAAACTTATACTTAGGATTTCAAGAAAATATGCCATTTAAAGGAAAATGAAAGGGACCAAGAGTTAATTGAGGTTTAGAGGTAAGGATTAATGGAAACGACATACTGTGTCAAAGAGTTAGTATATAAATTTATCGTAATCATAATATCATTGAAAATACCCAAATATTTTATGTTCAAAACCACATGCTTATATTTTCCTCATTCAAATATGTGCAGGTGAACTCTTCATTTTTCAAATGTAATTGTTTTTCCTATTTAAATACTGAAAACAATTAATGAAATATTTTAAATCCACGCAGTTACTGGAGATACATACGTTTTTCAAAACCCGACTAGTGAGAACCCGTCAAAATTTGACGGTGAGATCTGAGATAAATGTAAAATACTGTACCCAGACTAATGTTCACAATATATTGCATTGTTTGGATCTTGAGGGTATAACGAAGATATTCTGTGATGCGTTCCTAAAATTTTGAACACGTATGGCCCATGACCAGGTGGCAATATAATATCGGCACAAAGGATATACCACTATTATACTGAAGGATATTATTTCTAAAGTTTTTTGATGTGTCATCATATCCTATAAACAACTGTTCGATTTCTTCTGGCATATTTCTCGAAGGTATACTTATTTTCCCATTTAAGCAACACAGAATAAATCGTTTGCAGAATTTCTCTCACATGTAAAGTACAAAGCAGAACAAAACTGACATTTCATAGACAATGACCCAATAGAAAACGAAATGATCTCACTATCAAGACACCTACGCTGACTTTCTCTTTTCCTGCGTCCAGTTAATGTATGTTTGCGTCTTTTGGGGCGCGTGGACAACGATTCGGAATTCGACATAACCTGTAAACAACTTTACTAAAGTACAACCGAGCAAAACTCACTGTGCGAATGTTCTCTACATAATACACCACAGAAGCAAATACATGCAAACTGTCAACACCACAATGCAATTATTACACTGAAACAAAACCTTGACGAATTGTAAACAAATCTCAACAATCAAAACAAAACAAGCAGCGTGGACTCACATCTATGGACTCATGTATATCGACTTTGAAACTGCCACCTTTTGAAAGAAAACAATTGACTATTGATAAGCGTACTATTAAAGAATGATTTAATTAATTAATTTACACCGTAAATGTTGGTGAATCAACACAAACAATATCTTATAACACATCTAGGGATCATATTCTTTCATTTAAAAGAAAAAATACAACAATCGGTTCAGTAGAAGCTCTAAACGAAGCCATGGCAGAATACCTTATTTTTTTAAATATATAGATACCAGATAATAGCAGAAGTAGTGAAAAGACCGGAGACATCTAAAAACAACAGCGGTGGGAATTCTATTTACGAATCAGGCACGCAGAGAGGTAGTCATGAATGAATGTAAAAATAGATTTAAAACTGGGAACTAGTGCAACGCTTGTCCATTCCGAAGGAAAATGTGTAAGGAGTGATATCTAACGGCGAGTAACGATACTACGTCCTCCTGCCTTGCGAGTGTCGCGCTCTGGTGGCGTCCTTGACAAACACAGGGCATCGCTGGACCGCCGGTGGTGTCATCGGAGCCTGCCGTTCGGCGCTGCTGGCTACGACTGCGAAGCACCGCAGATCGGACGCCGAAGGAAAAATAAACCGAGCGCGGGAAATACACGCTTCTGGTGAAAGCTCCGAGCCGATGAAACGCGTAAGGCGAATTCAAAATGCAATAAAACCGAGCAGCTGTATCGAACTCGCAAGGGGATCCGTTCCTTTCTTGGAAGTCTGATCTGCATGAAATTTTGCAGAAGGCATTTGCTAGTTTCTGAATGCTCATGAATACGAATATAAAAACGCTTTTTACAAATGTATAAAATATACATTGAAACAAAAAAAATAAACAATGCAGAAGATAGTAAATTAAACTGACAGGAAAACACTCTTCAACTAAAAAAAATAACCCATAGTTGAATATTTTGGAATTACCATATAGAGTGAACATCTCGTACTGTGAACCAAAAAATTTAGTCACCAATTGTTCATTACAGGTGTCTCAGAATAAACTTCGAGGTCACGTAGTAGGGTCGAAAGTTATCACGTTTTCTTAATGAACAAGTAGTGTAAAATATAAAGGACTTATATGCATTTATACATGTCCATTTGCTCCTGATAATTAAGCATGCACAGATATTCGGCAGTTCTTAACTGCGTTAGAATGTAATCCGACGAACATGCAAATAATGAATTGCCTAGAAATTATACGAAAATGACTCCGTTATATGCAATTTCCCACTATAGGCAATGACCACCGCCAAAAATTTTGATCCCCTCTACATGTCCTAGTAGTTTGCAATATTTATTCTGTGACAACCTGTGTAACAGGAGTTGACTGTACGTTTTCGTTTCCTTGCATCAAATAATATAGCTTTGTTGAGTAATAAGATTTTCTTCCAGGCAAAGGAACCTTTTTCGACATTCTTTTTACTCTATTCGAACTGATGGTTATTTTGTGAGTAGATGTATCTTTTAGTTATTGCTGCAGTTTTGACATCATTAATTTCTGGCAAACAAATGATTGATCTATTACAGACTTACAGTTTCTATAGATTCTATTGTTCTTTGTCAACGTGCTTTCTCCCCAGTTGGATGATGCCTTGTGTGAGACACTACGGGAAATGGTCTGTTTCTTTTAACATTCCATTAACAACCTTTGTCATATGAGAATGTAATGTTATCAAATTCTTGCCAACAAATAATTCTGGATCTTATCAATCTCTGCAGATATCCAGTTATCCTTGTCCTTAATCACTGGAATGAGGTTTTCCTCCTAGATTGTTTCATTGTTCGATTGTTTGCAGAAGTTTCTATCCAGCGTCAGACTGTAGCTGATATACGTATTAGTTGTAGGATGTGCCACATTCCCAAATTCCAGCCCAAAATGTTTCTAGGAGAAATATGTCCTTCGGTTTCTGAGACAAATTGTAATAAAATCTCTTAGCGTCAGTACCATAAAACCGATACTGTACACTGGAATCTGATCTACGTTTGTAACATTTGACAAACTGATTTCTCGTGCTTTCATGCCTCCGTGTTGGGGTTTTCTATTTTAGCTCCTCAGCCACCATTTGCTTCGTTGATTGTGGTTATTTTGCATTTTTGTTTAGTATTCTTCATTGAAATTTAGAGAAGTACTTTATTGTAGAAGATGAATTGGATAATATTGTCGTGTGAAACCGTGTGTCGTGCATGCGTTTCGTTTGATATCAATATTTCTACCAGGGATGTCACCCATCTTCTTTAACACAGCATTCGCCGTTTCTATCACTCTATTAGCCTTTGTATTTTTATATATTATTCTCAACAATGCCCAAAATAGAGGAAGGAAAACTTGTTCTACCTCGTAATCATCCAAGAAAATTTCACGTCATATCTCTATAGTGCATTTCATAGACGACACTACTGATAGGGTTCATTGGGAAGAGCTAAGCTTTCATTAGGACCATTGCGTCAAGGGATATATGTCGACTCGAAATGTTCGTCTTGTGGTTAATTCGAACAAATAGTACACTATATTTTATTGAAAGTTGTTCTGTCGTGAATTTTACACTACTGTGTGTATAGTGTCGATGACTGATCAACTTCATTGATTCAAGGGTAGCTATGCTTGGGTTCTCCGTTCTCAAAATTTGGAAACTTCTATTTACGAGCCACTGCTTATCGAGTTTGCGTAGTAAGCGCACCATCTCTATCTGAGCTACTGACGGCTATGGATATCTTGTAGTAATATCACGTCAAGATGACTGCTCGGTTTTGCAGGCGATAAATTCAAATTCAAAGATCACAATTACCCCATCAGTTATTTTGAATTAACCGTTACTGCATCCCCGAAAGCGATCCCGAGACATTCCTTCTCTAGGTGCGGAACGGGACCCTCCAATCACCAGTCAGCATTAAAAAATTCTGGAGGATTGTCACTGACTGCGGAGGGCAGAGTCCTTTGCAGGGTAATACAAGGTTCGGGCCTCCCCTCTAATCAATAGCCTGGTATGCCACCACAGTTTCTGTCCTGCATGCTCTGTAGGCCGATACAGGAAGTTCAAGTGTTCATGCTCCTTCTCTTTCTACTTCCCAGTATAGCAGCAGTTGCCCTTAGCGTGGTGACAGGCGCTGATTGCAACCATTCGCTGTAGTTGCGCTCATAAGGAACATCTTTCACCATATTCAACATGCTTCAGGCCTTCGTCTTTTCACTTACTTCCTTTTTATTCTTTTTTTATTCCTCTTCTTCCTTTATTTTTATTCTTTTGATTGCTTATGCTGCCATAGAACTATCACTACCCGGATTACACGCGTAACACCAAATTTGAGGGATGTAATCTGTTGGTGAATTTGTTGTTTGTTATTATTAATATATTACAATTAGTAATTATTATTGTTTTGGTTCTTAGTGATAGTGCAATTGTCATACATATTGAAACATTTGCTTTTATGCTACACATAGCCCCACCGTTAGAGGTGGCTCAGTGCATCAACTGTAGCGCCTCTAACGGGGAGGTCCTAGGTTCGAGTCCCGACAGCGCCAGGATTTTCGACACTGGCTTGTCAGCTAGGTCGGATTAAGCCGCTGTCTAGAGGATAATTCTAGCGGCCGGCTGCTCTGATCGGTGGTTTTCCGTAGTTTCTCCGATCAACACCAGGCGAATGCCGGAGCAGTACCCTACCAAACGGGCCACGGACCTTACGCGATCTTTCCTTACTCTCCCCTCACACACACCCTTACACTAATATGCACTACACTACCACATATTCCGGGAGACCGGTCGGGAGCTTAGAGGTTGTCCCGGCTGGGGCGGTGCCCCGCTGATGGGAGAGTCCTGGTTCGGGGGAAACCGCACTAGCCGACGGTAGGTCTGCGCCGGATCTCGCCATCCAGCGGGGGAAGATCACCGCCATATTTTAAAAAATGCACTACACTTACGGGACTAATGCCGTTGACGCGCGCGGAGACGCGAAAAAACTAACCAACCAACCCAAAGTTCATTAATAAAGGCCTACGTGCGTCACCTTACGTATCCGAATCGCGTCTGATAAAATCGTAGTTCTTGAAAAACATGTCACTTCCATTTTCACTTGTGTTTTAACTTTACATAAACAATTTTATCATTGACCTTACTCATTTGCAGACAGTCCATTATTCTGTCCTGATGTCTACACTTCTATTAAAACGAGTCACTATTGATTGTATACTTCTTTTACATTACTTATGTCGCAATCTTATAAATATGTATATTTGAAAATCACACATTTCCCAAATCACTAATGTGTTTAATTGCTTTCATAAGTATCCAACGTCCAATATTTACCGTCTCTTTCAGACTCGAACACAGAAGTGTCCTGAAATTTGCATTGTAATATTTGCGCTTGTTTTTCGTCACTACAAACATGGCTACAATATGATCTATTTGTAAATGTATAAAACTACTCATTTTCATCTCCGGATTCTAAAATATGTTACTGTCTCAGTAAATTAATGTCAAATTTTTCCTTGGATCTTTGGTACATCTCAGAATTGTGAAGTGGAGTAATGTATTACTTGCAATATACGGCTGTCAAATTTTGACACAATTGTATAATATTTGTTATTATCATTAAGGTAAAACATGTTTATATCCAGAAGAAAATTATTTTTTAATCAAATGAAGTCGCTAAGGTTTAGTTATAAATATGCTTACTATCGAGAATTAGATTAAAGCAAATTTTATAAATTATAAACCATAGATTGGTATTCTACAAATGGGTTTGCTAGCTATACTATACGACAAAGGGAGCCGCGTTTTCATATGAAGTGGGTCAATGTTACAAGACATATAGTATTGCGAATTTTGGAAGATAAGTTTGAAATATGCATAATAAATAAACTAATAAAATTTCAATAAATTTACGTAACCATTACAATTATTACGAGAGTGGTAAGTAGATTGTGCACCTCTTGATGATTTTGAGTCGTTAATCATGAAAACTGAAACGGAGTATTTTGAGGATTGAATTTTAATGTTTTTTTTATTTCAGACATCTAGATACCTTTTAAAAAATCTTGAAAACCATTCAAGTACTTCAATTGAGTATATATTAAGGTTTAAGTGGACTATTATACTCATGAGTTATTAGTTTCAATCCTGACAATTGCGTTTTGAAATAAAGTGTGGTTGTAAACCAATCACGGGCGCCTAAAATCGAAAAGTTTAAACGTGTACTTTTCGCTACCGTCTTACCGCAGATGACTTTCAACTCTTCTGAAAAATAAATAAAAATTTCTTCCATGGCTGAATCTGAAGTTATAAATATAACGCATAAAACAACCCACAACGAATATTTTTTGCTCTTTTTAACATTTTAATAATATTTTATCGATTTATGATTTTTATTCGTGAAATAATCTAACCGAATTCCTCTCCTAGTTTGAAACTTCACAGGTAAGGCCTCTCGTCGCTACGTGACTCGCGAATATATCGATGTTTCACACCACTAGTGAAATTACTTATGATTAAAGAGTTCTTTAAAATCGTATCCACAGAGTAAATAAGGAATCAATGATTTAATTATTCTGAGTAATCTGTCACAAAGTAGTCAAATAAAACTATTTCCAAGAAACCTCTGCTCAAGGCCTTTGCTTCAAATATTCTGGTCATGATTTTCCAAGCTTCATTTCTTGGCCTCGATTGTCTAACACCTGACTTACCTAGCAGACATAAGACAACATGTAACTCGAAAAGGTTTACTCATACTTGCGGATGAAAGCCAGTTATTCCATGATTTGTATTCAAACATGTCTATAGACTCACGTCGTGAGAGAGGTAGTCACTAAACATTTGTTCACATCCAGTGAGTTTACTATTTTACTGCCTTCTTTCAGTGACCAAGTCATTCAGCTGAAAAGGATTTATGTGAACCGAGCATTTAACGTCTTGGGAGTAGTACACTTGGGAAGAACCAATATAAAGTATACGCATTCATGCCTGAACGCTCTTTTCATAATTGTTATATTTCGTATGGCGTTCATGGACACAAAATTTAAATTTATAACAACTGCTTTTACGAAAGTAATGAAATATGATACCGGATCTATTACTGCAGAATAAACAATCCACTCGGTTTTCAATTGCTCGCGTTCTGCGTATTATTATCATATCTCTGTCTCTGACGAAAGTAATCTGTGATGTGATTTTCTAGATGTTGAACTATAGTAGTCTTATGAAAACGTTTATATTTTGCGAACATTTTTTGTTAATTAATTACAGGGAAAGTCACCTATTACATTAAAATCTTTAAAAGGAACGAAAAAAGTTATAATGATAATTAAAATTTACGAAAATTCAATAGCTCAAAAGATCAAATTTGGAGTTCAAGATACTATTTTTCTTCTTTTAAACGAACGCTACAGCCATTGCAAAGTATAACAAATAAAGGTAGAACTTAAAAGGTTCAAATTCCCTTGCTCTCCGTATATTAATCGCGTTTCTTTACACTCTTTAGGAGGAAAATTAGACATATTTGTCACTACTTATTGAAGCACACTAAATGACACCAATTAAAATATGGAATTACGTAAATAATATACCTTAAGATTTGGTAAAATGTCAAGGCAAACAGTAAAATAACGAGTATAAGAATTTAAATTTCAAGCCCACACAGAATCTGCTATTCCGAGTGAAACTTCTGTTCCGGAGATCTTTTTACAGGTAAACTGGTATAACTAACAGACAACAGTCATTTCGTTAGAGGTAAACCAATAAGTATTTCTTACAAATTTCAATGTCCTTATTCAAAATACTATGTAGTAAAAAATTTCCGTATATGTGCTGTTTTGTTACATGTGACTGTTTATTCCGTACATGTTATTGTTATTTCGACCGATTTGTACTTCAGGGAAAATAATTATTTTAGTATTGGTAAGACTTGTAATTTATAGCGCATTTGTAGCAAATTTATGGACAGCACGACCTTGTGCATTGAAAGAGGATAAGAAGTGCGATTTAGAACTAAGAATTCATGGTGTACGCTTTGTGACATAAGCGCATATGTTTTCACATGAGATTTGAGGGCCACATGTAAAAAAAGTGATAGTTTAAACCACTCAAATACATTATTTAATGGATTTTCAAAGAAAATTAAAGACTTTCAAAGAAATAAGAGAGATATTTGTTACAAAGCTTAGAAACAATACTACAATCTAGATATTGATTGTACTCTACGTGACCAAGGTTGGTTTTGGACTCTCCATCAATGTAGCATTGTTTTGTGGAATGAAATTGTGTGGAAGAAATGGAAAGTCAGGCAATGAAGATTGGAATTCCTATGATGTGGCAAATTTAAAGGATCTTGAGAGTCTGCTATGAGACAATAAAATACTGCATTGAAAGAAATTGCTCGAGAAGTGTACTACGCACAATTGGTGAAAACAATTATGCCCAAAGTCAAACAGAAAATATTTTTCTTCCAGTACTGCTCATTAAACTTCCTTAATAGTCCCGATTGCCAAGTTTTTACAGAAAGATAATTAAGCTCTCATTCACCTAAGGAAACTGTTTCTAAATATTACCGATGCTGAACTTATTACAGGTAATTTTGAAGGGCCTCAAATAAGAAACATACTTCGTGATCCACATTTTCACAAAAAAGGACAAGAATATACAATAGGAACTTGCAGCATGAAAATCATTTTCACGTACATTTTCATTTATAGTAAGCAGTAGGGTCATGAGGAATGTATATATGGGCTGTAATGCTGTAACTGACAAATATGATGCGATAGAAATTTTCTGTAAACTGCATCGATTTCGGTTCTCTCAAATTAGTTATCAGTTTCCTCATTTTCATTCCTGTTACGGGAAAGTGTTTATTTGTTGCTTAGTGTTATAGAATGGGTCGGTCTTTACTTGGCGCGACAACCCGCGTACGGGCCATGGCGTACCAGCAGCATCCCGGCCTCGCGGCCATGGGTTAAGGGGGTACGTGTGGTTAGCACGATGACATCCCCACGCTGTATTCTGGTCTGCTCAAACTGAGAAGTGAATTTTTTTTATCGTCACACAGCATCATATACTGGAACATTGCAAAGAAAACGCACATTATAATCTTGCCCGACCGCGAATCGAACCCGGGGTCGACCGTAAACCGCGAGGGCGTTATAGAATGGGTATGCCCGCAAATACTTAAGAGTCAAGTTAATAAAAAAACATTTGTATTTTAATAATGGGAAGAAATTATTTTCCATTTGAGCAAGGAGAATAGGTTTTCTAAAGAAATTAAGTTTACAAATAAAATACAAAGACTTCGATGAAAACATTCGGAACTTCATGAAATTTAATTTCGTTGGCGTAGATATAATTGGTAGGGAAGAGCGAAATATACATTCTGAGTGCCTCACGTTACTTTCCACTAAACCGCAATTCTTTTTACAAGAGTGGACCATATTAAGTTAATTTAAACTCTCTGCTGTCCTCAAATAACAAATGTATTTGTGTGAAAGTGTGTACCCCGCCAAGTCTCTTCGTGGAATAAAAGTACCCGGGTTCATGTGTGTAAGGGAGAGAAATTAACAAAGGTCTACATTTTCTATTCAATCTTTTTAATACTTGGATCAGAAGTGACACTTTGACTTGTGCCAAATTCGCAAATTCATAGAGAATTACCTGTGGATTGAATCAAAAATCATATATTGATTAATTATATTGATTAATAATAATTATATTGATTCATGATCATATATTGACATTTAATTTTATCCTCTATACTTATTTTTCTCATTCAACTCGTAAGTTTAATTTAGGCCGTAATGTTGAGATCCCTAGCAGAGTCAAATCCAAATTTCTTGAAGATAAATTGCGTCCACCTTAATTATTATTAGTATTTTTATTTACATTCAGAATAACATTTTATTAAAATAAAACTTCTTTAAAAATTAAACCATTATCTTAGATTATCAATAGTAATGATGATGTGATAAGCGATTCATGGTTGTCCCAAAACCTAGATGTGGATGTTAATAAGTTCTTGAAAGGCTTTCTGGCCGAACAAGAAATAAAGAAAGAAAGAAGTGACACTTATGAAACTTTCACCATCACATCTTATTTGATTTGATGTGGTCATTGTTGTTGTTGTTGTTGTTGTTATTGTTATTGTTGGCTCTTATATTAGTATATTGAAAATGAATTATGTGCACTTAAACCATCAAACAACATGATCCCTTGTACTTACGCACTCATAAATAGAACTGATAAATGAAAAATCTGTAAGTTACAAATTTACAAAATTGTAATGAAATATTATTTTTGATATATGATTAGTGAGTTTACAAATGTAGAGAAAATACAAAACAAAATTACTTTCTAGAGCAAGCTTTACTCTCTAATAGATGACAAAATCTAAGCAATATGATTGTTTCAATCCCAAAGCGGGAAATATGTAAATGAAAGCCACACCTGTGTAAATTTTTGTGAAGAAAAAAAAAGTGTCATGGACAGTGTTCGCAATGTTCTAGGACAAATGGCGGTATAATTGTTGCTCTTGGTAGAATTCTGTAGGTGCTTATGACCATAATTTACATTCCAGTCATGGTCAGCAAGAGATCTTTTAGAATAACAAATACTTGTCAAAAACATTCATTCTTTTCAAATAACGGCAAGCAAGCAAATATAAGAAGAGTATTTTACCGAATTATTCATAGGAAATGAAGAGGTACAATACTGTAATCCTAATATTTGTCACGAATAGAAAATAATCAAGATTTGAATTGAGAAACTACCGTTCTAATTCTGGCTAACTTTATTTTCCAAGAGGATTGTATACTGAATCATGTTTAGTGTTCAAGATCGAATTTTATCGCTCTACAAACAACGGGTTTGCAAACCCATTCTTTACAATTCCAACCTTTCTTAGATTTGAAGTTACAATTACAGTTTTCGCATCTCTCTTCCAGGCACGACGAACATGAAAAGGAAAGGACATCCTTTGAACATAAGCAAACAGTATCTTCATTCGCAGTGCTACGAGTTTTGCTGGTGTATTTTAAGGAAAGATTCGGCAAAAATCGGCTAAAGAAAATAACCGAAATATCAACTGAGAATTAGAGAAAATGAAAGTAAGAGAGAAAATTTTCGATTCAATTTCTTCACCTGCATTTTATGCTGCTGTGAAAATTCGATCGCTCGTCATGAATGCAGCTAAGTGGTAGAGAATACGTGGAAACGTTTTTTTACTTTAAGGTTATTTAATTGGAATGTAATATAGTTTCAAAGCAGCATAAGAGAAAGCGGAACAGTGATATTTGCAACACTTCTAATTTGATAAGCTGGGTGCAATAATCAGTCAGATAATTTATTTATTAATCGTCAAAAATTGTACGTGTGTATGAACGGGTATGTCGAAGAAGTACAATCTATGCACGCCTTCTTGATTTCAAGAATATCAACTCTACTCTTTTACATTGCAGAGTTGAATTACAATAATATGTATTCCAAGAAGCGTGAAAAGCCACATCTGAAAAACCACAAATTTTCACTTACGAGAAATAAAGAAATGTATTTTTATTAGCAAATCAACTACAGATTTGATTTTATAGGGTTGCTGACAAAATAACACCCTTCTCCACTCTACTCGTCCCACAACTAGCAAAAAGGGAGCCAAACAAAACGTAAATAAAGCTATATTTGGAGCACAAAAGCAAAACAAGAGGCCTTCGTAGTATTTTCTCACTGTTGATTGAGCTGTTTGAAGGCTGACTGAATTTGAAATAATTGTGAATGCGTAACATAATGAATTCATTTACCCCACCCCTATACGGGTATGCAATTTGAGGTTTCAATGAACTGAGTGACCGAACAATTATGTTACTTTAACATCAGCCAATTGTGTGTTGTTTATTCTCAAAGGCACATGCTAGGTGTATTTGGAATGAAAATATGCATTGAAACAGTTTTTCATTGTGATTATATTAATTAATCACGAAACCAGTTTAGAACATGTGAAATTGTACTTCTAGTATACCTTTTTGTAACGAGTATTCGTATCATCAACGAAGAGAACTGTTGTTTCGTTTCTAATGTTCGAGGACATATCGTTTACGTATGTAAGAAAGTGGTCAAAGTCTAGGAACGAACCTTCCGGGACTATGCTTCATTGTATCAGAAATATGAGTTATGTCGTGTGCTTAAACGAAATTTGTACTCTTTGAAATTGGTAGTCTTTGCCTGGCCTCGTGACTACAGGTAGAATATCCCATTCGAGACTTCTCTAACAAATACTAAAATATAAATCTCTGTGAGATAGGATGGTGGACAGACCTAAGAAAGGATGTTTGAGGTCCTGAGAAGATGCAACAGATTGCATAACTATTGAAGTGAAGAAAAAAATAGTTTGCTTTATTACATTACCAGTGGCAAATTCTCCGATACACCGCGCATACCGCCGGTATACCTAGTAATTCGAAGTGTATAGTAAATATTTCATAAGTTTGATAATCCTCTAAAAAGTTATTAAGATTTTGAAAGCTGTAAAAGACATGCGAAAAAATAGCTCTGTTTCGCTACCGAGAGCCAGTCAGTCTTCCGCGTCCCTAAGCGCTATGAAGTGCTGTGGAATGAGAAGTTTCAAACAGTTCTTAATGCTGTCCAGAGAATTTGCTAGCGCAGGCGATGGGACCGCATGGCAGCCGCGATAACCTATGGCTCCTCATGTTTCAAGGGCGGGGAGAATGCGCGACTGGGCGGTCGGTGTTGTTTGTTTGTTGTTGTTTTTTGCATTCTTTTTGTTCATTTATTGCTTGTTGGGTTGTACATAGATCAGTATTACACTCTTTCATATGTAATGACAACTTACTACTAACTTAAAACTATGCTTAACCTAGTTCTACTATTTCTCCTACATTGGGGTAGATTCCTCATGTGAGTACCTACCGTTCACAATTGCTTGAGAATATTTTTAGGAATGAATCGAACGGGTATCTATTGTTTATTCTGGTCTGTCTGTTGTTCGTTGAGGTTAAATTGTATTGTTTTAGTTGATCTATTGAGTTTATGTTGGAGTAGAAATTATTGGATAGGCGTGCTATTTGATAGGTGATTGGGTTCATGTTTAACTCTCTGTGGAGTTGTTGATTTAAAATGAACCATGGAGCGCTGGTGATTGTTCTAAAGAATCGGTTCCGTATTATTTGTATTTTGTTTACGTTGGATGGTGCGGCACTTGTCCATATGGGACATGCGTACAGAATTATGGGGCTTATGATAGTTTTATATAATGTTATTGCAATTGGTAATGAAAGTTTGGAGTTTTTATTCAGTAATGATTTGAGATGGATTAATCTGACTTTGGCCTGTTGTATTTTAATGTTAATGTGTTTTTTCCTGTTGAGTCTTGTATCGAGATTTAGTCCTAAGTATTTGATAGGTTGATTCAATGGAGTACAGTTTATAACGCTATTGTTTAATAGTAATGTGTGGGGAAGAGATTGATCTAAACGGAAAAAAATTGATTTTGATTTGTTTGGGTTTGGTTTAATTTTCCATTTTGTTGCCCATTCGTGTATTTTGTTTACATGTTGTTGAATTTTTATATTGTTATATGACAGCGTGGAGCTTGATATGAATATTTCCGTATCGTCAGTGAATTGTGCAAGTTGGGTGTAACGTGTATGGGAAAATCTGCTGTGTAAAGATTAAATAGCGTTGGGGATAGTGGTGAGCCTTGTGAAAGTCCTGCTTCTGTTGAGCATAGGTTGGAGTTATGATTGCCTCTGGTTACTGTGAGAGATGTGTCTGATATAAATTGTGTGATAATGATAAGTAAGTATTGAGGTGTTTCTATTGCTTTGAGTTTGTAGATTAATCCGGGGTGCCAGACTGTCGAAAGCTTGAGATACATCTAAGAGTATTGCTATTGTGTGTTTCTTTCCTTGAAAGCGAGTGAATATATTCAGTTATCCTGAGTAATTGGTGTGCAGTTGAAATATGGTTTCTGAAACCAATTTGATGATTTGGAATAGCTTTTGACTTTATTAGATGATTATTGATTCTTTTTAAAATTATTTTTTCAAATATTTTTGAAATAGTTGGGAGGAGACTTATTGGTCTATAATTCGTTGCAAGACTATCATTTGTGTTTGGTTTAGGGATCGGGGTTATATTTGATATTTTCCAAGGACTTGAAAAAATAGACTAATCTGAGTGATGAATTATATATGTTATTTATATATGTGATTGTGGGAGTGGGCAAGTTTTTTAATATTTGCTAATTAGGTCATATCGAGGAGCTTTTCGTTTGGGCAAAGTTTTATAAGGTTTTAACTTCGGAAGGTCAAATGAATTTTATTCTCTGAGGGACGTCATAGTTTGGTACTCTATTTGAATCAATTATTGCCTGGTGGTCTGAGTGTACGGATGTATTATTAGGTTTGAATGTTTGAGCGAAGTGTTCTGCTAGTGCTTCTGAGTTGTCTTGTGGAGCATATTTTATACCTTATGTCGTATTGAGGGGTGGCATGGTTATTTTTTGTTTGTTTAGAAGACATTTTGAGAATTGCCAGAGTGATTTATTTGCGGTATTTAATGATTCTATTTTGGTGTTGAAGTATTGTTGGGTGTGTATATTTATTGCTTTTTTTGTTATTTGATTAAGGAGATTTACCTCTTTTTTCAGTTGTGGAATTCTCTTTGTTGAAATGATTAATGTTCGGAATGTCTTTCACAAATATGGGGGGAACTTTTATATTCTCGACTTTGTGTGTTTCCTCGTCGTCCAGATAGTCGAATCTTTTGTCTTGGTCACTATTTTTTTCAAGAAGAGCAAATCTATTGCTAACAGGTACATTGTATTCACTGCTGCTAGGTTTTTTTGATGGGCTGTCTGGGGGAGGTACTGTCACCGTGGCCTCTTTTTACACTGTTACTAGTCTTCTATCACTGCCGTTGATGTTGGCGGGATCGTGGCTTGCTTGGCCACGAGGCAGGCCGCTGGCCGCGTTGGTATGACTGACCTTACTGGAGCCTTGTGTTGGTTCAGCGGCTGGAATACCGTTTCCATGTTCGAGGTTTGTTACCTGCAGGTTCTGGCTGGTTCCATTGATGTGATTGAAGTATCTGCCTGATGAATCTGCGAGGATGTGTTGATCCCCGAGTTGCTCGTAGGTGACTTCCATATCGCCTATATTGTACAGGAGCGCCATGGCTCCCGCTTTGCTCTGACCTAGGTCAGGGCTTAGTGGTTGAAAACTGCTATTAATATTGAAAAATAAATAGCACGATTTTAGCCGGGGCCGGTGCCTGGTGACTGGTGAATGCCGCTGGCTGCTGAGTGCCTGGTGACTGGCCGGGGCCGGGGCCGGGGCTGGGACCGGTGTCACACTGGTGCCACACTGAAGATAACTGATCGGAAAAAATCCCTGCAAGCTGACGTAGGTCGGCGCGAGATCTCACCATCCGGCGGGGTAAGGTCACCGCCATCTCCCGAAATAAAACATGGTCTACCCTTACGGGATTAACAACCTTAGCAGTTAACATGCCTGGAATCCTCAATCAATCAACAAAACATCGATAATAAAAAATGCCGAATTCAATATACCGATGTTTAATGTCAATGTTGATTAAATATCGTTGATAATCGATTTTAATAGAAACATAGATATTTTGAGAACATCAACATCGATGTCGCATCCTTATTGGCAAGCATCGGTTTCAATGGTGGTATTAACACGAGTGGCGCTGGTGCGGCAGTTACTGGTGTACTTCCGCCACCAGCAGCGTCGACGAGCTTGCGAAACACCATCAGCAGAACACAATTCTACATGGAAGCCTTCACACTGGGATGCTCGGAAGCGCCTCTGAGCTTAGATGTTTATTTGTTGGCTGCCTTCAGTCAGCCGGCATTCACCGCACTGTGACTCGCGAATCCTTCCTTTCCCACGCTGAGTGATTCTGGTCGAAGGCTGTGGTGTGAATGGGACCGGGACTTCTCGATGGCGCCACCGAGTAGCTCCGTGTGAATGTTGTATTAACCCCTTTGAACGTAGAACTGTCAATCTCTACGTATTTAACAAAATATACATCTCACTGCTCTAAACTTTTCTCTGTTAAAACGATTTCATAGTTCTTCAATTCTTACATAGATGAATTTTCCATTTTTTCTATGGTTCTGTTTATTTGCAATTTATTTCCTCAGAAATATTATTCAAATTGTTGTAGTAAATTTGAATCAGCAAAAACCTTGCAAAATATTACTCAATAGTAGGATTTTACACAAATCAATACATTATAGGCAGAGATTTATATTGCTGCATTCTTCTTGTTTCTTCATTATTATCTAACAGATTAACATCAACATGATTTGGATCGTTTTCCATTCTTCTGTGATATTTCTGACTCGCAAATGTTATTTCTTCTTTGATGATCTTGATTTGAAGATCATTGAGGAGCACTTCATTGCGGACATACGCGGGTGGGTATGATCGAACATATTTGAAGATGGAGACACTGGCTGAGCTCCAAAGATCCAAACAAAGCAAAGTGCAAAGTTCACACAATATTTTTCTTCATTTAAAAAGTACCAAACTTGAAGAACAAAGGCAAAAAGAATTGATTAGCACACTTTTCAAGAATTTGTTAGCGCCATAAAGTGCTGTCAGCTATCCCTTCTAACATTCAATTTTCTGTGTTCACAATGTTGCTTCTAACTAATTTTTCGGTCGCCTGGAATTTCCTTAGTTCTTGTTGTATGCAACGCCTCACACCTGCCTCTTCCTCATCAGCTTCATTTTCAAAAACCTCGAATATTTGTTTTGAAAGTCGGGCATCACGGATATTCAAACTCTCATTCCTGAAATCATCAAATCATTAGCTTTTCGATTCAAAAATCATCAAAACATAAAATCATGAAAACGGTGAGAAGATAATAGCGTTTCTAAAAGTCTTGTCTACAAACTCTTTATATTTTGTGCTTTTAAGTACTACAACTATCTTTTCAAAACATTAGATCTCTTTCAATTACGCCTTTCACTGCGCTAAATCTCTTGATTTTTTTAATGTAGAACACCATCTTGCCATAGGAAACACTTTTGCAATCTTCAGCGTATTCGTGATGGATAATATGGTGATTTTCAAATGATTTGTGCTTGTAGAGGATTAAAAGTTTGAAAACGAATTCCTAATTTATTTTTCCATTTTACAATAATTGAAGGATTTCTTACAAGAAACAAACTAACCCAAATTCGACATTTGTCTGTCTCTCCAACTATCTGTCCATCTGTCTGTCTGTCTGTTTGTCTGTATGTCTGTCCGTGTGTCTGTCTGTCTGTCTCTGTCTGTCTGTCTCTGTCTGTCTGTCTCTGTCTGTCTGTCCGTCTGTCCGTCTGTCCGTCTGTCCGTCTGTCCGTCTGTCCGTCTGTCCGTCTGTCCGTCTGTCCGTCTGTCCGTCTGTCCGTCTGTCCGTCTGTCCGTCTGTCCGTCTGTCCGTCTGTCCGTCTGTCCGTCTGTCCGTCTGACTGTCCTTCTGTCTGTCCGTCTGTCTATTTGTCTGTCTGTCTATTTGTCTGTCTGTCTATTTGTCTGTCTGTCTATTTGTCTGTCTGTCTATCTGTCCTTCTGTCTGTACTTCTGTCTCTCCGTCTGTCTGTCCGTCTCTGTGTCATCTCTATCGCCTAACCGTTGAGTCTGTTTTCTCCAAAATTGATATTTTATGATTGATCTAAACGAACTAAGGTTTTTCAAGTTTCAACCGACTATTTTGTTTTTTGAGAGTATTTTACAAGCATCTTCAAAAAGATTTTCCAAATTTTCTAAAAAATGGAACCAAATCTTTTTATTAAACTATTTCCATGAATAGCGTGAATTAAGAGAACTGTGTGAGGCTAATGTTCTTTGAAATCCCCGATTTTTCGAAAATTACAAAACTGTAATTTTTTAGGTGCGTCATACTAATATTGGAGATATTTTTCCTTTAATGAAATATTTTCCTTCTGTTCCTTAACGATAGAGCTTGGAATAAGGCCAAGATCAGTTTTTTGAAAATATGAGTAGTTTTCGTGTAATTCTGCGAGAAATATAGGCAATTCAATTTTTTTAAAACAAGTTTTTACTCTGAAATGGCACCAGATTGTTTCTTAAATTTTCTCTTCGTATGCATCAAGGAACGGTAAAAGTGTGGTGCTAGTCCCATTGTCGGGCGAACTCCACGTCTTTTCAAAAATTGCAAAAAGTTAACATTTCAAAACTCCAAATTACTTGTAGTTTGCCTTAGACAAAGCCTACTATAAAAAAGCTCTTTAAAAAAGTAATGTACAGTTTTTTGAAAACACAAGTAGTTTTTGTGTAATTTGGGCTTAAAATTAATGCAATTTGTAAAAAAATCCACAAAAACCTTTCAAAATTTTACCTTCAATTTTTTTCCACAGATAGAAGAATAGGTGCTTAAAAGATTGGCATGGGTCTCATATTCATTGAACTATCTAAATTTTCGAACATTACAAATTTAGAAACAATTTGAGAGATTATGTGATTTTGTAGTATCACTAGTTTATATTTTTTGTTCAAATTTGATTTTTGTTCCAATAAAAAGTGAACAAATTTTGTTTATTTGGTGAATACCAGAAATAATTTTTGCGCGACCTGGAAATAATTTGTTATTGACATGTCGTTAGAAATATGAGTCGTAGTCTTATTCAAATATTTTATTACACAAGCTTTTCCTTATGATAATACTACGTTAGATATTTCTATTGAAAACATTATAATCTAACGGAATGTCGCACTGTTCTCCTCGAGCTTTGGTTGAAAGTGTAAGAATCGTAGTGCTTCTTAAGAAACAAAGTGAAACATTTGCATAGTGCATTGGATGAAACGCGAGCATGGATGAAAAAGGTTCCATTCAATTTAAATGTATTTTATTCCAAGTGAATTTTTCACGAATTATTCGAAATATTTTCTCATTTTCTTCATATTGCCCTTAAATTGTCAATTAACTTGGACCGGAAAGTGGTATAAGAAACTTGGCTGCGACTAATGTACTACATTACGAGATGCGTCGGTATGTTACATCCCCATACGTCCGCTTATAATGGGAAGTTAAGTAATAGAAATATTGTAACTGATTATTTAAAAATAGTATCAGTAATAGAATCATGAAACACTAGAGAAGTTTATTAAAATAATAAAGTTGTGTTATAAAAAGATTATATAGGATTCTGATAGTAAGAAAACAGCGTAGTCGCGAGTTTTCATATTTCAAACATTTTTTAGTTGAGAACTTGAATATCTCTTTCTTATTGTACAATCGTCTCATTAAAAATATGGTTTACATGTGATGTCGAGGAAAGTAAAATATCATCAAACTACTCATACTACAAGTTTGGAATTATCAATAACTGATATAATTCAAAATTTCTCTTTTTCCTTTCGAAAATGATTCTCACTTTATAGCTGATCATGTGGTCACTGTATGGAAATTAAACCGACTCCAACAACGGAACGATATCTGAGCTGACTCTGGTCGTAGGTACTCGGCCACAGAAGCACAGCATTAGCAATTCGAGAGCCGTTGAGGAAGGACGGACGCATCATGTATAACCTGTCAGTTTGACCCTGACCCTGACAGTTCTCGAGGAAGGACAAAGTACACGCTCGGCGCGAGCCATTGACGGCAAAGTTTGCCGACAAACGATATTCATACGGGACGAGTGTTAAAGAGGTATACGACAGACGGGTATAATGTTTCAAAGTTGTGTGTTGAAGTAGAAGGATGTGGACGAATGATATAAGTCAGTGTTGTAGGATTGACTTCATCGAAGTGGAATCAGAAGCATTGTGTAACGGCATAACTTTTACATAGTGTATATTGTAATACTATTAATGATCGTGTGAATAAAAGGTAATTGCTTTGACTCTATTTAACATTTGCTCTAATAATTTCATACTGTCCAGGGAAGCATGGAGGGGAATCTCAGCCCTTAATTACCCCCAGCCTTCAGCAGTTTGTTTATAAAGTATTCAATAGATCATGTTGAATTTAGCATTGCTCCCGGTGGTTAGTAATCACTTTCTTGTTTATAGACCATACCAATAATAAAATCTATTTCATACTCTTCACTTGCAACCATTTGTGAATAAATGACTCGAACAAATAGAATATGATAATTGTTAGTTCATGATAATTATATTTGTCACACTACCGTAAGGAAAATGGAGATTTAGCATTTAATACATTTATCTCAATATATCACAAACTGGAAATGTTGAAAACAGGATGAAGGCCATATTCTTCTCTCTTATTTGAAATAATTTTTCGTAGCTTCGTGAAACTCTAAAGAGGAACATTTTCATCCATCCTTTACGAAAATTAGATTGAGATATTCAGTATTGCTATCATCACAAACGGTTTTATAATCAACTAATTGAGTTGAATTTTAGTACAATTATTATGTTATATCGACTAATGTATTCATAATGATTTCGTTCTATAATTCTGGTATAGATGTGAGTAACGTTGCCCCAAACAATAAACTTTTCTTAGATTTTGTAAAACATAAGCGAAATACTTAATAATTAATAACACTTAAAATAAGTAATTAATAAAACATAAGCAACATATATTAGTGATATTTAAATTGTTTTGAAATGATACGTGTAAAACATGAAAATAAAACATTAAAACATTTATATTTAAATTCACAGATTTGTGAGATAATGAGGAATAATATTACATGTTTGCAGGCCTGGTTTTAAAAACTAGTTATTACCGTTCGTTCCTTTCAAATTTTTTATTCTTTGCGACTCCAAGATATCCACAAATGACGCTATTTTTGTATCGAGTATCGAAAACCGCCGACCACTTCACAGCCAAGCTGTCGAAGCAGGGAAAGTATTAAATACGATGCAGGGGCAATTGATTCCCGATGGAAGCGGAGCGTGCGGGGATCCTGAGAATATCGAATTCACACGAGGCTGCTCGGGCCGCCTTAACACCGCCGCCTGTCACCCGAGAGCCCTATCTGCGCGTGGCGCTGGCGGCGGCGCAGGGCCCGTATCCGGCGCCCATGCTACGACGGGCGCGCCGCGGCGTCCCGGGGGCGGGCGAGGAGGGGGCGGCGGCGCAGCGCCTGCGCGGCGGTGGTGGCGTCGGCGGCGGCGGTGGCGGCGGTGGCGGCGGTGGCGGCGACGCGCGGCGCCCGCGGCAGTGCACCGACGGCCCGCGACCCTCGCACGCGAGCGCGGCGGCGGCGGCGGCGGCATCGACAGCGGAGCAGGAGCAGGCAGCGCAGCGGCGCGCGGGCGGGCGGCGGGGGCGGCGGCTTCCGGGCGGCCAGGGGCGAGGCGGCGGCGGCGGGCGGGCGGGCGGCGGAGATGCCGGGCGCGGGCGGGCGGCGCGGGCGAGCGGGTGGACCGCGACGCCCGCGCTAGCGCGTGTGCCCGCCGTCACGCGCGTGTCCTCCGTGCGTCCGCGTCCGCTCGCCGACGCACGTGCCCCGCCGGAGCGCGCACACGCCCGTGCGTGCGAGTGGGGCGGGGCGGGGGAGGGCCGGGCCGGGCCGCGCCACTCGCCGCCATGTCCACGTCGGAGATCGTCCTGCTGGACCAGATCCTCTTCGAGCTGATCAACGAGTCGGCGACGGCTGCCACGACGGCGGTGGCCGGCGGCGCCGCCCCCGATGACGACCTGCTGGTGGGCGCCGGCGGGCCAGAGGCCGCCGCCGCCGCCGTCAACGTCACCGACACATGGGACAACGCCACGCAGGCCGCCAACGACACGGGCCTGTTCGGCGAGGATCCCGCCGTGCAGCTGCTGGTGATGGTCGGCACCGCCTTCGTGCTGGGCCTCCTCATCCTGGCCACTGTCATCGGTGAGTGCGCCGCCTGGCTTCCGGCGATACCGTCTACCGCTGGCGTCATCCGTTGTATAAGGGTGACAGTGATGGGACCGTCGTAAATAGTGGCGGACGTGTGCCGGTTTCGTACACTCAAGGTCGCTGGGCCAATACTGGCGCGTTCGAAATGTTCACTCACTTAGCGGACATGAATAGGAAGTTACTCGCCTATTCAGCCGTCGTGTACATCAATGTCACGAAGAAAAACACACGCATAATTCTCGAAGATACGTTGAATTAATAGTGTCTATCAATTTTAAATCGTCGATTTTAAATAAAATGACGTTTAATGATTTTTTAAATTTATTCTGTGAAAAGAAGAAATCTCTCTTATATTAAAATTGTCCATGCGTAGGATTTTGTTATTTATTTATAGTTTGTTTTACTCAATATTTTTATGTGACCCCGAATTAAATGAAGTATTTAATTATAATTAAAACAAGACAAAATTATAGCTCCCTTTCTCTTACATTAGCAAAAAGTCTCAAAGAACGTCAATAATTTATAAGGCAAAAGACGACCTGAGCTTTTTACTTTCGGTATTATCTTATTTTCTAAACTAATTGATGTTTCATAATTTTTATATAATAAGTTATTTGTATTTTTGCAAAATTCACACATGCCTTCTAAAGGTCTTTACCTATAAAAATCAGAAGACTTGTATGTTATATTAAACACAAAACATTAATTAAAATTGTAAGCTCTTTAATGTTATCTTTTTTAATACTATCTATTTTTATTTGAAGTCTTTGACTACAATAAATCATGTCCTAAGCTTCTGCGGAGTTCATATGTTACCAGGCAACTCGACCATTCAAGAGTATCTACACGAGACTTTAACATGTTCTCTTAATACCCTTAATGGCAAATTTGGCCCTGCGTCTTTGCCAACGCCCTTCTACTTGTTGCTTGCACATTATGGAGCAGCAAGCAAGACTAATATCCCGGAACTAACTGCATCGAGGAAGATGGAGTTACATCCCCTCTTCGTGCGTCATTCTCTCTTTTGATATATCGAATATTCAGGCACTACCATGACAGTCAATACCACCTACATGTAGCCTCTGTGTAACTTTTTAACTTTTAATATATGTTCTTATTTTTATGTTTAAGACTTTGAAGAATATTTACTTTCTTATCCACAGACTTGATTTAATCAGCTTTAAGCGGTTGTTACAAATACTAACGATCTAGATCAACATCGCAAGACATTCATACGCCAACTTTTCAAAGCAAGTATCAAATTTATTTAAATTTGTTGTCGAAATGTGGCCATTTGACCTTGATATCTTTCAGGGAATACACGAAGGGGAATACAGCTACCCGATAATGTTTAGTCTTCGCACTTTAATTTAATAACTAATATTAGCTTTATTATTTAAATAAGTTTTCAAAATATTAGTGGTATATATGAATTGCGATGAGATGTGTGATAAATTTAGAATAAATAAATGTATTTAATAGACTTTACGAGTGATTACATTTTTCTCGGAGAAGCAAGATACGTTATAATTTGTTCATTATAGTATTGCTCTAAAGTGAAGGGGGAATAACGAGGAACATCAGGGATAGTAGCGAAAAAAGTTTTCTTTAGCTACATTTTGTTTCATCACTTTTAACTCGAATTCTCCACGTAACTGGGCACTACTTAAACAGCAAACCGTTAGTACTTTTTCATGAGAATTTGTTTTAGAGAATTTGTAAAAATTATTTTGTCAATGTACTATGTCTGCGTTGCACGAAACTGCACTGATATTTCAAAACTGCAGATATTTCAGGCAGTGGTTTGGTAATAAAGGCAAAATTATGACTTATGTTATGTTGATTGTTATGTAAATACCAGCACATAAATTTTTTTTCACAATGTCCCGTTGATGTACTTTTACAAATTCACATTTGGCAATTTGCATGCTGGGGGTGAAGGTGGAGTATTTTTATTATCTGGACTATCTTAATACTATCTGATACGGGAGATTATTTCTGGTTCATATTCCAAATGTTATTAAGAGTAGTTGTATATTTTTTCTCATTTTCAGTTTACATGCAAAATGAGAAGTTTTATCATAGATTTTCCAAGAATATTTCTGATAAATTTTGTTATATATGTGGACCTTTAACATTAAAAACTCATTTTATTTTTAACACAATAATTACAAGAGGCTTATTGTGTGTATTTTGGTTGCAAATTTGGTGATGAAGACAAAAGTTGGACCCCACATCCATATTGTGTTAGTGCAATGATACTCATATTCTGTGGATGAAAGACAACAGAAACTTGCTGCCATTTGTTATGTTTATGGCGTGACATGGATCATTTTGATGATTGCTACTACTTTTTTACAGAGCGATATTTAAAAAAGTAAAATTGAATATACGACTTGTTCCTTGCGTAGAAGGCGTACCTATACCAGCTTCGCTATTCAGTAGGAGATATGTCAACATTCAGGAGGTAGAGTCACGGATAAATCACAATATGATGAAAATATACTTCTCAAGGCCATTTTTTTAGCATATCTACAGAATTAAAAGTTCCAAGGAGTGTTTAATCGTCAAACGAAAGTCTTTTGGTGAGACATCTGGGCTATCTATGCCAAAGAATTTAGGTTTCGCTCTAGATGACCAAATTGGGATCTGTGAGCACATGGAACAAGTATTACATTCCTTAGGGAAGGAAATATGGTACATTTAGGATTTTACAGAATGAAAAATAATTTTTGTTCATGTTTCAATAAGAAGGTTCAAAGGAGGAACCATTACTGGGGCATTAACCTTCAGTGTGACGGTGTTTTGTTGATTAGGAGTGATAAACACGTTTATTTTGTCGAAGGTTTGAACGAAATAGTAAAAGTTTTAAACGTACAAGATGAATTTTCGACAGTTAGTGTAGCCTAACTTAAAGAGGTCATTTTGAGACCTCAAATTAGAAAAGTGATTTGCATGGTTGTCAAGCTTAATCAAAAGGAATGAGCAGATCATAAATCGATTGTAAAGGTGATAAAAAGATTTTTAGATAATAAGAAAGATGAATACTATAAAATTTAACAAAAGAGATTATCCAGTCCTACCAAGTCATCAAGTGTCGCACTAAAAATTCATTTCATGCAGTCTCATTTGGGTGTATTACCGCGATGTATCTTGGCACAGTTAGCGACGAACAGGAATAGAAATTTGAAAAGGACATTAGAACTTTGAAAACTCGATGTGAAGGTCACTGTCTATGTTGGCGATTACTGCTACTTTTGGATGAAAGAACTTTCGACATTACAGGCAAGTAATAAGGTTTTATTTCATTTAGAGTGTGTAAATAATATTCGTAGCCTAAAATGTTCGCAATTTTCGAATTTTTTCGTAGTCTAAAATACGGGTATTGTATGAATTACTTTATAGGATAAATTAATAACAGGTTTTCTCAATTATTTGATCAATTTTCCTCATAACTGATAAAATTGTTTTAACAAAAAACTGTACTGTTAGAGATTTTGTGTTAGAATGTTTGTATTGTACGAAACAAAATTAGTCTTACGCAGTTAACGTCGTTAATGTTAGAATAAAAAGTTCTTCTTTTGTACACTTGTGTTTTGGAAGAGTAAATTAGCAAACAACATTTAGTATTGAAAAATATTATTATACGTCATAATTGATCATACGTATAACAAATACATCATAGAAAATTATAATATATTGAATAGCTAGAAAAATAAGGAGAACGATACTCTCACGATGAAATACAGTAATCCGATAACTACTCTTATAACAACATTTGATTAAAATATGGTCTGAATACAATATTTCAAATGTATTATCCGTGCGAACATAAATAAATGAGGAATGATCTATTGAAAGTGACACGAATACGAATATTTTTCATCTCTAAACATTTAGTCAGACACAATTATTTTAAACAACATTTGACATTCAATGTGACAAATGACAACAATATAAATCGTATGTATTTTATTTTGTTTCATTGAATTGCTTTAATTTAACATTATTATTTTATAATTAAAGGAATCTGGGGACGATAGTGCTCACATTCCGTAAATTCAACAATGGTCTTAGAATGAAGTCGTAGGCTTCCGCGGCCAGTCATGTAAATGATCTTGGCTGTCCTGGTGGTCACGCGTCGAAGGCTGTGTTGCGGACGTTTGGACCATAGAGCAATGGAACCACTCATCAGCCCTGAGGAAGACCACGAAAAAGATGGTCGAAATGTCGGCAACACAGATTTCGATGCGTCGTCATTTAAATGGACTTAGAATGTCTCCTATAGACAGACAAAGTTTGTAACAATATTTATTTCATAAGCTTAATGTGCAACAGTTTTGGGTATTGTTGTCCCTATCATCTGACTGTAAATTGAATGATAAAAATATATAGTAAAAAGTTTAAAATTGTTTACAATACAACAGAAAAATGGAGAAATTATGACAAGTGAGAACTTATCAGACATATGAAAGCTCACAAAACAAATCGTTTGTATAATAACATTTTGATACAGTAAAAGTGTCACTGTACTGACAAAAACATGTTCATTACGTTGGTGAAAGGGTTGAAAGAATGAGTCAGGGGAATTTAAAACAAGAAAGGAGAGGGGCAGGGTATGAAAGCGGCTGAGAGATGGGGAACTATTTCTTCCATGTTCGACATGTCCATGTACAACAAACATTCTATGTTTGTTTTGTGAGCATTCATATCTCTGGTAAATTCTCACCTATCATAATTTATCCACTTTTATATTGTATTGTGAACCATTTAAAACGTTTTATTACACATTTTTATCATTCAATTTTACAGCCAATTTTACTGATGCACATTAGGCTAACGAAATAAATTATGTTACAAAATTTGTCTGTCTATAAATACGAACCCTAATTCTTTCACAATATGTAATTAATTAAAAGTCAGGCTAAATAGATGAAATAAGAAATATATACACTCTGAAAGAACATGTTTGTAAAACTCTAATATGTGGGCAGAATGCAACCAGAAGTATATATAGAAACTAATACACGTCTCAATTTCCTAATTGTTATTCCTCTTGGGGACAAAATTTACCGGCATGTGAGTTAACACCATGTTCTCCCGATTTCTTCAAATGTCTCGAACAACAGCTGGTATATGCAAGAAAATGAAGTGGAATAGTGCTCTGAAAATGAAGTTTAAATCGAATAATTTGAATTTACATCGTTTGAAATACACGACCACCACAATATATTTAATTTTTCGGTCGCCTGTATTAGAAGCGTGCAAATAACAGAAATATTAGACGATTGACTAAATACATTTTCAAACTGAATGATCGGATATTACCCCTAAGAATTTTTTGAATACAAATTCCTGTTTTTTGAGTTTTCTCGAATATGTGTCCAGAAAGCTGGCAAGAAGTAGTGTCTGAATTTATTTAAGGAACGCACATTTCTGATTTTTCTACTGAGTAAGAAATTCCCATACAGTTACTAAAACAGTGAATAATTCAACGGTTTTTCAAAGAAAAAACCAGGTCCTAGCGCATTTCCAAAAAAAATTAAGACAAAAAGAACAAAGCTGACCTTGATCCCTGGTCACACCCACACGTCATCCGAACTAACGCTTACCCGACCACGTTGTAGCCATAAAACTTCCGCGTTCCCGTTGCACGTCGCCCACATAACGTGGTCGCGGGTTCGAGTCCAGAGCGGTTGAGGCTCAGGGGATAAAGTTGCAATAAAACGCGACCCCACGTGGGGGCGCCGGGCGCAGGGGACAGGACGCGATCGGCGTGGCCAGGGGGCGGGGCTGCGTGCATCTCGACCTTTCCCCCGGGGCGCCACCCTGGCTAGAACGACCGCCAATTGGTTGGTTGGTTTTTTCCTGTTTCCGGGCGCGTCAACTGCTTTGGAATAGTAAGTGTAGTGCATGTTTGTTCTCGGGAGATGGCGGTGATCTTCCCCCACTGGATGGCGAGATCCGGCGCCGACCTACTGTCGGCTAGTGGCGTTTCCCCCTAACCAGGACTCTCCCACCAACGGGGCACCGCCCCAGCCGGGACAAGCTCTAAGCTCCCGACCGGTCTCCCGGAATATGTGGTAGTGTAGTGCATGTTAGTGTAAGTGTGTGTGTAAGGGGAGAGGATAGGACAAGGAAGAGGAAGGACAGATCGCGCACGGTCCGTGGCCCGTTTGTTAGGATACTGCTCCGGCATTCGCCTGGTGTTGATCGGAGAAACCACGGAAAACTACCGATCAGAGCAGCCGGCCGCTAGAATTCTTCTCCATACAGCAGCTGAATTCGACCTAGCTGAAAAGCTAGTGTCGAAAATCCTGCCACCGTCAGGACTCGAACCTAGGATCTCCCGGTCAGAGGCGCTGCAGTGACATCAGTTGATGCACTGAGCAACCGCTCCCGGTACGACCGCCGAGGGGTCGGATTTATGTGCGAACACCAGTGAGCAGTGGCCACTCATTAAAATAAAAAACAACTAATTTAAATAAAAGTGTAAATTGAAATATTACATCATGTTATGCGTAGTGTCCGTGTCAGGTATGTACACCTTTCGCGTACGTGATTCTGACTTTGATTTCCACTGAGCACATAAATTTTTGTATTAGTTCTGCATTGAGACAATTAACGGTAATATCATTCATACAAAATACAAATAGATTTAGAAAATAAGGTGATAGACTCCAACACATTGCAGCAAGCACTATTGTTTCGACACGTTTTCCACAAATAAAATTATTTTATTTCGAAAATTTCACTTCCCTTAGTAATAATGAAAGATCCTTCCAAGTACACACTCGTATTCACACCAGCGCTCTTCGACTGTAACTGCAGGACACTGCCCCAGCCGGGACTAGATCTAAGCTCCCGGGCCTTTGTGCCTACACTTGGAATTTTCTAACGAGGCATCTGAGAGTAGTATCTCCAAGATGGAATATGACACGACTTTTCGCGTTTTTCTCGGGCGTGCCGCTAGAGTCACTGGATCTGCAGCACTGATACGGTCGCGATCATATGATATCTTGTGACATCATGTGACAAGGACGGAGGGTCTTGAAGAAAAATATATATTAGAGCCTTAATATGAAAATGGCAAAATTAGGAAGAGTGTGGTTGCATGCGAGAATTCTCGCACGAGTGTTTCTTATATGCAAGTGGCGTGGACAATTAATGATAATACTTTATGTAGTTATAAAACAAGAGGTCAGGAGCTACCACTGCAATTTACATTATTTTACTACCAAAATATCTCGTGTCATTTGAGGGATGGGGAAATTGAAACTAGGCCAGGAAAAAAACCTACATTTGCACCATGTCTGTTTGATGCACTCCTGTGGAAAATTCCATATCCAGCAGTAGCACAATTACGGGATTTTGTGTCGATAGTGTTTTATAAATTGAACAAAACCATCCTTTATATATTATATTTAGGGAGTATAGGGGGGATTCCAGATCGATTTACAATTTACCCCTCCGTATATCACGTATTTGTTGTAGCAAAGCCATGCTGTTTATTGTAGCAATCTGGTCCAGTTCTGGAATGATGACGAAAATTTTGAAATTCTCAAAACGGACCGACCAGCGTACTTGCATTGCTTTTTTACTCGCGGTCTCATTCAAATCAGTCTATGAAAGTGACAAAGCAAAGCAGTTTCTATTTACCTCGTATCATTACATTTCAATACAAGTTCGGGATATTGCAAGTGTTTTCGCACAACAGGAAACTAGATTTCTACAGCGACATAAAATTTCCATTAAACAAATGGAAACTATGCACTTTTACTACACAGTGGGTTTTATTTGAGAATCAAATAACGGAATTAGCAATTACTTATAAGAGAAAATAAGCGAAGCATCAGGTAACTCATGACATTGTATTGCTTTAAATGTACGAGAGGAAGATTTAAGGTTTTGGATTTAGTCACAGCATCATTTCATTTTGGATTTAACTGTAGCGAAAATGAAACACGGTTACCAAAAATCACAAAGGGTTTTTAAGCTGTGGTCATGAGTGATCCTTCAAAAACCACGGGTGGCCACAAATACAGCTTTACAATTTAAAAACTCTTTTATTTTATCATATATAAACATTTGATAAATGTAATTTAATCATAATAATGAATTATTTGTTACGTAAGATCAGTAAAAAGAACAAAATTCATACGTACATTTGAGAATTTTTAAGAATTAATTTTTATTTTTAGGAAAATCATGTTTCTTGAATCGAGAAATATTAGCAATCGAGTAGTCCTGGAAACTCTAAATAAATGAAATATAAACTGCGATTTATAACATCAATGTTTCCACATAAGCTTTTCCTGATAATATCCTTTGTAATAACATGAGTACTACTGGGGATATTGGTGTCATATTTCACGTCGATACTTTATTGAATGCAAACGCACAAATCCTAGCGGCAACAACAATCCTCTCCCTTAACGTTCCTCCCATTCAGATTACATCCTCCTACAGATTCGAGCAAAACGGCACTCAATCGCACTTTATCAAAGTGCGCAGCTTGCGCGGATGGTCCTCGGAATGGGAACAAAAAAAACAGTTCAATTTTGTATTCGTTAAACCAGAGTATGCGGGCTAATAAAAAGCGAGCGCAACGCTCTCCCGACCAATAACAAAAATATCCGCCTAAAAACGCGCCTCTTCCTTGCAGGGCGTGGGTCGGCTGGATTACCCGCCGCCTGCCTCGCAGCAGCCTATCTGCGGCCCCGAAATTTCATTAGGACCCGGTCGTTACGCGACCCAACGTTTCGGCCCGTTCGGAGGAGGACGCCCGGCGGAGGAGGACGGGGCGTATTCAGGCGCCTTTTCCCTGTCCTCGATAGAGATATCCTCCTCACACCGACGAGGATCGGTGTAATGTTGGCAACAAGATAGAGCAATAGAAATCTATAGAGTGGCAATGTGCCCACCATGTTTCAAGCATTTTGAAAGGACAATCGCCATGTGTGGCGGTCTGGATAGGCGACGTCGCTAAGGCTGTAGAGCCGTAGTAGCCTCGGGTTAATGGGTCGTTGGTTCGAACCCCGCTTCGGGCATGAGTGTTTGTGTGTTTGTGTTGTCCTTACGTGCCGTGTTCCCCCTACAGTTAACCCAATGTAAACAATCACGGCGGTGGTTGCTACATGATCTAGTAGTAAAAGCAACTAAAAAACCGCCATGTTTTCTGTCGGCAACATCAGAATGTTCGCGTAATGATGAATTCGATCGAAGTGTATTTAGAAGAGACCGAATTGACTGTTTTTCGAGTCGTACAGTTTTGATTATTAATACTCATTATTAAAACTTTTAATTAAACTGAAATCGCTACGAAAATGTGCGTAAAAATAATTTGAGACCCAACCGCGGTCTTGCAAAATTCGATATCAAAATAAATATTTTAACGAGTTTGACATAATTTTTTATTGTTTCGCATCAACATCTAGGTCATTAGGACCACTATTGAAGTTAATGTTATTGTAACTATGAAGATAAAACAAAAATTGTGACGCTAAGGGGTAAAAGAACGAACACAAATACGCGCTGAGGAAACTGAGAAGAGAGTGGGATAGTTCCGAAAAGCTAGCGTAGATCAAAGAGATTCGAAAACTAATGCGAGAAAGTCTGTTCGATTCTGTGATACTTCTAGTTTGGGAACTTAAGTCCTCACATAATAGAAATAATCCCAAAACAAGTACATAGGAATTTGCAATTTAATGCTTGCTCTACCAATACATACGACTCGTACTTGCTTCAAATATGGAAAGTTCCATGAAGGAAGCACTCAACAACGTCAAGATGAGTGAAATATGCATTATTAAATTTTCCGCACAGGGCGAACTCAACAAAAAGTCTCTCCGAGAAACTTATTTTCCATGAAATAGAGGATCGAACACCATTTTAAATATTTTATAATATATATTTAATATTTTTATATTTCCCAACTTGATTTACAGAGATAATGTAGTACATTGTTGTTTCTTGGAATTACTAATCATCGATAACCAGTTGTGATGGTTAGCAATACTGAATTTATAATTTATTATCTGTCTACTTCTACATAGTATTTTTTTAAGTGTGGCGTGTTTTTTTACAATATTCTTATTTTTTAACATTTACAATATAAGTTTTTGTGAACATATAAAATAAAAAACCTAGCTTTAAATTATACAATAAGTGAAGATTTACAGAGATACAATAGATATATTTACTTAGACAAAATATATATTTACATAAGTGAGTTTATATTTAATTTATACAGCAAAAAAGTGTTTATTGCAATATTTCAGATAACTTGTTTATATCATTATCATCATGTTTTAAAATCCAAATCTTTATCTTGTGTTTGAAAATATTTAAGGACTTACTATTTTTCAGAGCTAATGATAATTGATTATATATTTGAGGCCCAATGAACACCAAGGTTCTTGATATTACAGATTTATGAATTTTGGGCTTTGTAATTTGATTAGTGGCTTTACTACGTGTACTGTAATTGTGAAATATTCATTAAATTATTTCCGCTTTTGACATAATATATTTGTAGTACTTTATATACAAAGAGATGTAATGGTAAAATATTTAGTTGTTTATAAAGAGGAAGTGAAGAAGCAGTCTTATTTCTTTTATAGATAATACGGATAAATTTGTTTTGACTTATTCTTAGTTTCTTAATATATATTTTTGGGCATAGGGATCGCTGCTGAACTATACAATGGTGCATTAAAATGTCCCAATTCCTGTTACTTCCTGGAACGCTTCACACAATATACATAGGCGGTTCCACAAGTTTCCGGCCTGACCAAGATATCGTACATCAATGCGCCCTTCTGAGAAGTGTATTACATTATCTTTAATTGTTGCAATTCTATAAATTTGCATCAGAAAGCTCTCTCAGATTTGTGGAGAGAAGTACTTGAGTTGGGTACGGTGCATGATATCTCACGGTGTTTATCTTCTTCACGACAACGTAATTGTGCTTATTACCTAGATTGAAAAGAATGTTGTGTCGATCTATGTATTCAAGGAGTTGGATCATTCACCCTACAATCCAGATTAAATACTCAGCGACATCTATCACTTAACTAAGCTGAACAAAAACCATCGGGGAATATAATTTTCAGAGAGTGTGAGGTGAAAGAAGCAATGTTGGACCGTTTTGCGAACAAAATTTTGGAGTATTTTTTTCAAAAGCATAGAAATGTTAATATACAGATGTGAAAAGTGGGTCTGAGTAAAGGATGGATTAATCTGAAAAGTTTTATATCAGCAATGGAAGTTAGTGACAATGCAAGCTAGTGAAGTTATACCACGTAAGTTTCAATTTTCTCGCACAAATATGTACTTTGTCCAACAACCACGTGTTTAACATTTTCTCTTCATCTGCTTTAGTATCCCTTAATCGAAATGATTGGACTTGCAATGATTGGATAAATTCTTTTGGGTTTTCGATTTGCTCCGATTGCGTTTGTTGGAGGAAGTTAGCGTACTCCCGTGTGCGAATGAAATTGCTAATAGAATAGAGTGAGCAGGTTACAAATTCCCCCGAAGTCGCGGACGCTGAGCGCTAACGAAGCTGTGGGGCAAGCGCCCGGAATGACAATTGGCCATTGTTACTACTTGCGGAATGGGCCACGTGGTACGTGTTCCGAATTCCCTTCCATCTTCACAAAACAGACCGTTGAAGCGAGCGCTCAGACACCCAATGTTTGCAGATGATTGTGACTTCGACCTTGCGGTCTACCGCTGGTACTCCCGTCTCACGCGGAGACACTTTTGTAAACAGCCAGAAAAAGAATCCTCTTCGTCTTTTGAATTGAGGTAACATGGTAGGTAATTTAATTTTGTCAACACGTTTTTTTGTGAAACTAATCGTATTCAGGCGCATGAGCAGAGTATTTTTCTTTATTGAGTAAGTCAACTCTTATAGAGCTGCCAACCATAAGAACAAAAATAAGAAATATCGTAGGTTGTTCTCGAATAGAAATAATACATTTCATTTTTATTGTGATTTAAGTGTGATTTTAATAACCTCTTTTCTGGGCTAAAGTATCACATTTATTTCTGCCGTGGCACTTGTAAATGCAATTTGTAATATTGATCTCAATAGCATAACTTGCTGGGCTCGTATAGATATTCCTAACTTTGTAAATCATTCTTTTAAAAGAGAAATTAGCTCCATAATGAATACTAACTTCGAACAGGTACCTTCTGAACTGTGCGTTGCAACATTCTACGCCAGGTTTGCGCGCGTAAATATTGGATTATTGTTTAGGGTTCACAGAAAAATAAATAGGCACTTCAAAAATCATACAATTTCCCAAGGACATTAAAAAAGGTCTTATTTTGCAGAATATTGCTTATGAAATCTAACTCGGGCCCCACCAACTCCCCCTCCCCCACACACAAACACTTAGTTTTGAAACTTATTCCTTCAAAACTCGTGCCGCTACAAAACTCTCCTGTCCTCATGAAATGTGTGTCCTATAGGATCACATAAATCTTGTTTTAAGGGAGTAGTTTGCTTCGCAATTATGCGCAATTGTAATATTGTTGAAGTAATCTCCCCTCTATGACATAAAATGCAAACATCTATTTTTTCGTCTTCAATCTGTTTGATGCAGGTCTAGAGTACCTACTCAGCATAAGCACCATTACAGGTTTTTATGTCAATGGTTTCTTATAAATTATAAAAACAATAATTTTTGTCGTAAAGAAACGTCGCAACATTTACGATAACTGCGTATTTCACTTATTTTAATGCATCTGAAAGAACAGATATATCAAACTCATAATCCATGACCCCGTCTCTTTTTTGTCTACCTGGAGGACGGGTCGGTTGCTTCCTTTAGCTTTTAGAAGGCCACCGCGGTAGTGCAAGATTACAATAAGAAATTCACTACTCCTCGGAGAAAGGCACATAGGGTCACATACATGTCCAATGATTCCACCGTTGTTGTTGCAACGGTGATATGAGTAACGTAAGAGACAAAAAAGATGTGCACCATTGGCGAACCTGCAACTCATTTCAGGTAGAGCGGTTCTCTTTACTCTTATTTCATCGAGACTTTCAATTTTAATTCACTACTGTCGAAAAGTTTTCGGATTGACGTTCAAAAATGTGCCAATTGTTATAAGCTATTTAGGGCAGACTACAGAGTACGGATAGTGTAGCATATCATTTGTAACAATCTAGCTGTATTTGTTTGTTCGAGACAGTCATTTGTTTCAGTTGTGAGTGAAGTTTCTGCAATGTTTAAAATTGATTATCGAGGTGTGATAACGTTTTTGTGTAAAGAGGAACTTTACCCTTCAATAATGAAGCAATGATTGGATGCTATGTATGGGGAAGCTTCTCCACCGCATTACACTGTAAGATATTAGGTCAAGCAGTTACGCCTAGGTAGAGAGTCCGTTGAACATGAACCTCGTGATGGTCGGCCATTGGAAGTGATGACGACTATGGAAAATGTCTTGTTTGTCGAAGAAAAACTGAACGATAAGAGACGTCTGAAACATAAAGACATCAGTGCAAGATTGGAACTTTAAAAAACAACTGTTTTTCGGATCATTCATGAGAAACGTTTTGTGAGAAAGGTCAGTGCAAAATGTGTGTCGGAACTTCTGTCCTCCGTCGAAAAGGAGCAACGAGTGACATATTTAAAATAGTTTTTACAGGTCTGTGAAGCGATAGAAATATCAGGTAGAATCCATTGTAAATGAGAAAACAATGGTTATTTACTACCTGTCTACGATCCCATTTCAAAACGAGAGTCGAAAAAGAGGAGCAAAACTGTCGAATTACCACCGAGAAAGGCAAAGGTGGCCCGATGAGCAAAGAAGATCATGGCAGCAATCTTTTGGGATTGGAAGGGGATTCTTTTAATAGACTTTAAGGAAAAAACACTACCGTCAGTGCAGAATATTATTCTTTTCTTTTGTACAAACTCCTAAGGGCAATAAAAGCTTCGACGAGGTTCAGCATCCAGTCTTCAGCCCAGTTCTTGCGCGAAGTGATTTTTACCTCTTCTTGAAACTAAAGAAAGATCTTCATGGAAGAATCTTTTGGGACGACAATGAAGTGAAAGAAGCAGTTTTAAGCCAATTTTCAAACAAAGATTCGGACTTTTTTTTAAAGGAATAAAAATGTTAATAAAATGATGTAAAAAATTTAATGAAGTAAAGGGGAGTTATATTGAAAAATAGTACTGCTGTTTTCTTCCTGTCATTTGTGAAAATTTACCCGTCCGGAAAATTTTGAAATTACCATACATGAACCATTGCAAGAGTAATGCATATAGAAAGACAAGTCTTTGCGATATGAAATGATACAAACTCGAATTAATAGAAATTACCCCAAGCGGGAGTATATTATTATTCTGAAAGTGGAGTCTGTGGTGGAAGTTGTCAATTTTGCATGTGTAACCTTTTGCATGCACCGGCCATATGATGATGTGGGGTGCTCTTAAGAATATTTTTGTGGTCAGCTGGAATTGCTCCGACTTCTATCGAAGGGGAGAATCTCGGTATGGAATCTTATGAGGATACGTCTGTTTCGCACACACTGTTCTGATTGGCCCTGACGTAAGGCTATATCCCCTACAATACTATGGAAGCGCTTTTAAACCTATCAATAAATCCAAAAGTTAAATAAAATAGTGACATGAAATGTAACAGCTTTATTTATTCCAGAGATGGTTTCTTGCGCCATCGCATTCATAATCAAGTGTTATATTCCCCCAAAAATATCGTGTAGACTCATTGCTATTTGAGGAAATTTGATGCGAGTGGAAACAAAATTATTCGTTATTGAGAAAATTAGGCTTCTTTTCTGCTTTCGAAAACGCAATTCAAAAACTCTGCACTACCTTGAGACACGTTGCTGGGTTCAGTGGTGAATCCAGGGGAGGGGGCGTGAGGGCAAAACCGCCCCCCCCAAACAAGGCCTAGAGTTTTCGTTTGCTACCTTCCTTTATTTGTCAAAATTGCTCTAAATATTTATTTATGTTAGAATTCTGTGATAATTCGCATTGCCGCTGACTCTGCAGCGATACTGACCGGGAGATCTTAGGATTTCCAGAGTGGACGGATTTTCGACTCTAGATAGGTCGAATCCAGTCTGGAGGAGAATTCTAGCAGCCGAGTGCTATGATAGGTTGTTTTCCATGGTCTCTCCGATCATCGTCAGGCGAATGCCGCAACACCATTCTAACAAACGGGTTACGGATTGCACGCGTTCCTTCCTCTTCCTTGCATACTCACCTACACACACACACACACACACACACACACACACACACACACACACACACACACACACACACACATACCAACACTGTATTACGATACTTGTCAGGAGACCAGTTTGGAGTTTAGATCTTGTCCCGGCTAAGGCTGTGTCCCGGGGAGCTCTCCGGCGTACGTCGTCGCGTAGGTCGGCGCCGGATCTTACTATCCAAGAGTTGACACACCGGTAGCGGTAGCTCAGTGCATCAACTGATGTCACTGCAGCGCCTCTAACCGGGAGGTGCTAGGTTCCCACTCCCCACGGCGGCAGGATTTTCGACACTAGCTTTTCAGCTAGGTCGAATTCAGCTGCTGTCTGGAGGAGAATTCTAGCGGCTGGCTGCTCTGATCGGTAGTTT
>BLKR01010881.1:0-43964 GCA_011170035.1 Teleogryllus occipitalis
ATATATATTCTTTATTCTTATTTTTGAGAATTTCACTTTGGAAATCCTATGATGGAATTTTGAGAGTTATGAGAAAGACGGATTATCCAACAACTAGTTTGACTTTTGCCATTACGAAGTCATAACTTGAAGTTTCGGACTCGCATTCTGATGCGACCATCGCCTCTGCGAAAGCTGTGGTGAATTTTCGCCTGGGAGACGACTGGGGGACGGTGTTCGGAATACTTCAGTGCGACAGACAACGCAGGGACTTTGCAGAAGAACGACGACCTTGAGGCGCGAGTGTCGCGCGACGGGCCAGCTACACAGCGCGGGACCAACTTGAGGAATTTGCCGGTTGTGAGTCACGGAAAGAACACTCATTAGATTTCAGTCTGGAAAAAACTTGTGAGATAGGATTATCATTATACTAGCCAAAACGTAATGTGAGCTTCCCTCAAAAACAGACGTTGATCGGGCAAGTTTCTTAGAACATTGGTCTTGTTTGCCAGTGGTTTATTTCTTTTTGACAGTCGTAACAAGAATCAGATTAAAGTAATTCTTTATGTTTATGATAGAAGTTGTTTTGTACAGAATTATTTATTTAGAGTCATATTTTACTGTTTCAAATCATTTAAGAGACGTTATGAAACAAAATTTTGTGTAGAAAGGCTATGTAGAAGCCGAAGGTCAAATGTGACTATTGAGTGAAACGTAATTAGTGATTTAAAAGGTAGTAGTGAATGTCGAGTATTGTGTGTATGTATTTTTCTTTTACAGGATGAATATTTGTACTATGATTTGTGTGTCTCATGTGTGATATTCTTTGTGAAGTGTAAAAATGTATTCATTGCTTGTTTTCTTGTAAACAGGGATCTGAATTATTATTATTCTAGTGAAAAACTGCAGTTTAGGTAGGGAATTAGCTATCATGATTTTACGAAAAGTGAGAACATAGGACGATCTGTGAATTTCATTTGTACAGTGATTTTCATTCGATAGAATACATGTAATTACATTGATGTAAACGAAAAATGTAAAATTTGTTACATTTTAGCGCTCTAGAATATATGTTATTTGTCATTTAAAACTGAAAAATTGTGTCGGTTTGTTAATTGATCAGTAGTTTAACAAAGACGAACCCACTACCAATACGGAAGTTTATCCGTAAATTGAGATATTCCCAGGGATGCGTGACGGTGTAATCACACGTCGCGAAGTAGGCAAATGACAGATCTACTTTTGTAATCGGTGAGGCTCGAGGAGATCGGTTACAATATAGTCTAATGATATTTTCTTTCAAGTTGAGCTATCGAATGATTGACGTCCTGGAAGTTATCAGGACCATTTAATCCAAGCTCAAAATTTCATAAAATATAATTTGTCGATTTTTGACTGTTCTTAAGATGGGGAAACAAAATTTCCTACGGATCATTTTCTCAAAACAATTTGTTTCCATTCGACGTTAGCAAGAGCATACTAGTTTCAGGTGGGAAATATAAATATTACATATGTCATAAAATGGACAACCCCACAAAAAACGGAAACTTCCCGAAACTGGAATTTTTTGTATCCCAGTCGATTCCGGCTTAGGCTGAATTTACTGTATCCGTTCATTCAAAACATTAAAAAACTAACAAACTATTACGAGATTCTCCTGCGTCGTCAAAGCGCAGTCAAAGAAAAAACCGCTCCTTGGCAGCAATTCCCCGCTTAATACACCGTCTGGATTAAACTTCGTCGAAAACAAACGTTGAACATTACTAGGAATAAAACATTGCCGTGATCTCGTGCGACGGTTGCGCTCTCTGCTAGTGAGCGGCGCTAGAGATTGGAAGTGTGTCGCCATAGCGCTCTGGCGGTTGACTAGTGGGTAGGTAATGAGGGGTTATAGCGGCGTGCTGTGTGAGCGAGCACACGAAGAAGAAGAGTCGGAGCGGAGAGAGCGCGAACGTGCGGCAGTAGAGGAGTTTACACTTTCACGGCTTTCACGCTCTTCGACTTGGCCACCCAAGCCAGCAACGATACCGACGTGCTAAACTACTTGCAAGAAGGTGATGGTAGTAGTGCAAACAACATCAACGCGCCCTGTTGGGAAAGACTGAAGTTTTTGGAACCTGTGATTCACTTGAGACGATAGTCAACTGCAAGAGGACTTTCCCAAAAACATGCTAACAAGAAAGAGTATTGGAAAGTTTTCCTCATACGTTTCATGTAGAATTCGTTGAATATACTGAAAAACTCAGAACTAAAAGATTGAGAGAAGGAATTGAAAGGAATGCCTCTTTGCACGCGTGTTTGAGTGGGTGAATAAAAATTTCATTGATAGTTGTTTCTAATTCCCTGTTGCCTTTACGCTTTCAGTTTCTTTGTATTGTAAGTGGGATGAGCAGCGCTTTTTTCGATTCATTGTACTAATTAGTTGCGTTGAGCGAAAAAATGACACAACCTGCTCCAATATCCTCATCGAATTTTGAGAAATGAACGAACTGCGTTTACATATCTACAAGTAAATGTAAAAATTACCTTCTAAAGACAGTAATGTTTGGTAGACCTACCCAGTAATAGGTTTCTACAGACGTAAAGCTGCCGCGTGATGTGGCTGGCGACCGTATGTGTCTGCCCATCTCTCTGCAAATGTCCGTTGGATCATGAGAAAATGGATGATCCTCCAAACGATATTGGTGCAATACCCCTACATGAGTTCCCTCGTCTTGGTTCATTAGCTTTCTGTTGTTAATGAAGCATTTGACAAAGATGAGTAATCTCGTGTAAGGGAAAAGTGGAGGAGGCAACGTTTGTCAGCGAATTCGAAAAGTTTTTCAAAGGACATGTGTGGTTGACAGTCACATCATTTATTATCTTTGTTCCGAACGATTAGAGTGATGAGTCTGTTAGCCATATTTGTCTTCCCACATCTCTGAAAAAGTGCAGGATCAAGGAAAAGTGGACGAGAACTGATATTTCAAATTGATTTTCCGATACACGTATACGAGAGCCTACAGTTTTATTATTTTTTGTATTCATGTAAGATTGCATTTAATAAATTTTCTACATTTTTTATTGAAAATGAGTGTGTCTGTTTATTTCTTAATCTTGTCACCAGCAGGTAAAGACTCCTTATCGTATTTTTTTCCTTTCCAGACATTTGTATGTAAAATAACAAATTTTATCATGATAATAAAATTAATAAATTCATCATAATAACAATAACAACAATAGTAATATTAATAATATTAATAATAGTAGTAGTAATAATAATAATAATAATAATAATAATAATAATAATAATAATAATAATTAATAAAAATAAATATTTGAAACTCGAGTGGGTTTGCGGCAGGATTTGTCTGAGTGCTTCCGTTTTCTACTACTCAACCAGTACTGCTCCATATCCGTCGGTATAATCCATTAAATCAGTAATTCATACAGGTATATTAATAAAACATACGTACTGGATTCGTAATATAGAATAAAAATCTTAGTGGTCAAAAAAGCGATCCGAACCGTAGCGTCCAGTGCGCCAGCTTTCAACGTTTCAACGGATGTTTAAATCCCGGTCGATTCGTGTAAAATATGTGGTGAAGAAAACAGGTTTTCTCTGGGGTTTTCCATTCCGCCAGTCAACCTGTCAGGGAGGCAGTCAGCTGCGCACACGTAATATGTGGACCACAAACGAAGGCTATTCTCGATCACGTCGAGGTGGCTGACAACACGCGCAGGAGGCGATAAATAACGTATACTGGACCCCGCGCACAGTTCACTTCTGACACTGGTTCGAATACTCGCAACGTCGTTGTGAACAAGTCTGAAGAAGAAAAAGTAAACGCCGACTCTTCTTGCCGCGCAATCTCACAAAGTGCGAGCCCTTAGAATGAACATGCGGCAGGGACGTCACATGCCACGAAGTGCGCATATCCAACCCGCTACAAGTCAGGAGCAAGGCGCGGGAGTCAGGTTCTCCCCTCCGGTTATTAATAGGCGGGAAGGGTGTTTGTGTAACATGGAGCCCCAATCGGGCGCTTTCTCGGTCGGTTGCGGTAGCTCAGAAGCAGCGCGCCAATAGAATGATCGTCTTTATATATGGATCTGACGCTGATTCGAATGCTTTTCGCGATGCGGCGTCAATTTTGAAAAGTAAACCTCATTTCCACTGGACGCTCCACTCGACTTTTCTTCACGCGCGCGCTTAGAAACCGCCTGCGCTAAGGAATCTTATTACCTACCTCTTAGTCACACCGACAAAGCGCGATGCCGACTCACGTCATGTCCCCAGAGCTGCTCGCTTTCTTGCAGCGCTTCCCACCGTTGTACAAGCTCTCCACCCCACGCGACGCCAACCTCACCACACGTAACGATGATATTAGTTAGTTTTAACCTCACTTATCACACTTTCTTGTTAAGACAGAGCGGACATATTTTCGAATTCCGTGGTAGGCTCGTCCGATTTTCCGCTTTGAGACTGTTCTTTGTAACCAATTGCCCTTAACAGTAGGAACCCTTGGCACAAACGTGCCAAAAACAGGTGTTAATTTTTTTCAAAAACTTGCGCGTACTGATTTCTGAATTGTTCCTAATAACTGGTGTTGCATACCAGAAAAGGTCCTGTGAACTCTTGTGGAGAATTTCCGACCATATGTTTATGGAAGAAAGTTTAAGATTTTAAGAAGGAAGGCCGGAAGACTCGACTGTCTTCTCTAGTAGAACTGAAAATACCGTTGAGGGAAATTATAGTGTTGTAGAAAAAGAGCGTTTAGAAGTAGAGTCGGTAGTGGACTATATCCGACCATATTTTTATGGAAGAAGATTAAAGATTTTAATTGAAAACAGCTCTGAAAATTGTTATCCAATTAAACTTTGACTATAATGCGGTTTACGTGGTGGCGCATACCTCTGTTCGAGTATAATTGTGACATTGAATATAAAAAGGGAGCTCCAAATTCAAATGCTAACAACTTTACCCTTGCACCGACCGATATTCTGGCCGCGCACCGCTCACGTTGCCTTCAGTCCACCGAAGGGGGGATTTAGGGATACGTAAATCACTGCAAATTACACAATATTCGTCAGTCTTTGCCGCAAGAGGATCACCCCGAACATTTACATCCGAAATGAGGAATAATACGTATTTTAACTCGAAATCGTGGGCGATAACGCTGGCCTCGTGTGAAAGAAAATGTAAGGAAATTTTGTTAAGAATCCTCGTTTTGCCAAGAAAATATACCTGAGAAAACGGCTAAAGATAACAGAATTTTAACGCCGACGTCGACGACAATATTCGAAAGATACGGATGTGGTACGGCACCTCTTTTATAAATCTCAAGGAAATTGTTACTTTCTTACGTTTCAATATTCTTTATCTAAATATTTAATTGCGGTCCCCATGCCAAACTAAACAGTCAAACAGTATCTTTTGCACATAAAATCATACATGATTTTGGTCTTCAAGAGATGCTCCTAACTAACCGTGGCTCCAACATCATCTCCAAAGTCTTTGTTGATGTGTGCAAACTGCTACGTATTATACGTCCGCATACAACTGCTTACCATCCGCAGATCAAGTTTGCGCTGGAGCACTCTCATCGTATCCTCAAGGAGTATCTGCTTCATTACATGAGCGAGGATATCAGCGACTGGGACTTTTGGATTTCCTGTGTGTTCGCTGAACAGAACCCCTTCCCTCACATGGCCTTCTGGTTCAAGCCCTATGCACTAATCGTCGGTCGCCGGTACGAGCTGTCTTTCTCTATTCAGCGAGAAGATGACCCCGCGTGTGATAATATGAGTGAAATAAATGAAAAATTCAAGAAAAAAGTAGTGCGTTGCCGTGAAATAGCTCGGCAATATTTGGACCAGAGCAAACATAAGTAAATAATACTATGATTAATTCGGTGCTCAATAGTGTTAAAATTAGTTGGACATGTGCTTTTGAAAAATGAAATTATCTGACCAAAGCTCGGGTGTAAGCACCAGCCCCTGTGAATAAACACTTTTAGGGTAAAGAAGGTCGTCTGAGCGAATGTTATTTTGGGAAGAGGTCCGAAACAACAGAAAGTTTATGTAAATAGAGAAGATATTTGAGAAATATAAGAAAAAAATGTAAAAAATTATATTTAGAAAAGAAAAAAGCAGAACGAGGAAAATATGTAGGAAGATATTATTTTTGTTCAATTCGCAAGTTAAAAGGCGGATTACGTTATAACCTCCAGAATTCCCGCACCTTGTTTTGCAGTCGACACCTCTGAGTGCTGCCAGAGTTATTTATTTATTTATTTATTTAGAAGACATATAATATATACAATGTTTTAGAATGTCCCCAATTTTTTTGGTTGAAATTAAGACGGTAGAGTTTTACCATCATAATATATCTTAAATGATCACATAATGTGCATTGCCTTCATAAATGATCAGCGCTGTCATTGTCTACACCACGTTTATACAAACCTAATATAACAATTTTTAAACAATTGAAACTGTGATATATAAATGAATTGATTTAACCGTTTATTTGCCAGTGTTAATTTGAAGCTCTAAGACCTTAGTATTGATGTTTTATTGTAAATAAAAAAATATCTCTGCCTTTACAGCGAGAAGTATTTCAATATATGCAAAATTACATTAATTACAAACCTCCCTCTTTATAGCAACAACATTAGATACCGAAATACGGTAAGGATAATCCATGCCATCATTTATAGCTGATTTTGCTTCCCTAACAGCATTTTCGTTTCCATGTCTATGAACATGTTCTGGAATGTCCTAGAATGAATACGAACATGTGCTGAAATTAAAGTTAAAGAAATTCTGAGGTTTGGAATTGATTTAAAATTTAATTTCAAATCACCCTGACTGGAGAATAATCCTTCCTAACCAGAAAGGTCAAGCCACCCGTTTTTTATTTAAACTATCAAATCTAGAATAATTAAAGCTTATAAAATCGGCAATTTTGTGTCTGGATATCCACGTTTCGAATAATTTAATAATATATGCAAGTGGTCTACTTTTTTAAAAATTCATGGATTTGGGAATGATACTTTTTGAATTCCACTATAATATGTTAAGAGATATAAACACAAGTAGGAAAAAATAATATAAGAAAAAAATGAGAAAACGGAAAATTCAGTTTTAGAAGAATATAAGATAGAATCTTCAAAAGAATTTATCTTAAACGTTTCGATATCAACATAAGAAGAACATTTATTCAAAGAAAAATTGGCGGATTCTTAAAGATAGATACCTCACTCTCTGAATCAAATGCCCTTGTCGTTTCGTCTATGTTGTTGTTATTGTTGTTGTTAATCTTGATGTTGAATTCCAAGAGTAGAGATCGATGTTGACTTTGGAATTATCTTTTCACTAGCTAAGTTCGTCCTCTCCAAGTCCCTGGCTGATTCACCTCACCATCTTAAGCAATTTTGGGGGTCGACTTTGTAATGGAAGCACAAATATTTTAGGAACCTTCTTGAACTTACCCTACTCACTTTCTTCTTTACAGAAAACGTCTGCCGGCTAGAAACATTTGAACTACCCACTTCCTTTGATTTTGGGTGGTTCATTATTAAGTAAGTACGGCAAACGTTTGGCTGTGTGAACTCAGAGTGGGTGAATTCAGGCGCTTTGTCTTTGTCCAATACTTCGCGCAAGCTATTTGAATGTTTCGTGTAGCTGCCAAAAGTGTTGGAAAGTTCTCCGGGGTCGCTTCTGGAATCTCTTTCGTGCATTGGCTCTTGAAGATTTTGGTCTTACATCCTTCAATTTTGGCTAGCCTCTTTGAAGGAGAGATTATCAAGTGCCATAACACGGTTTACTTCGGTACTGAAAACTCAAAGAGGGCAACATCTATCAATGGATCTATGATTTTTAAGACGGCACATTTTGATGTTATACCTTTGCAACCATTGTTCTGTTCTAACTCCTCACAAACTGAGCAGCTTTGTTTCCATTAACACGAAACCTTAAATGTACATGACAGCTACATTTATATTGTAACGCCGAGCCCAGGTGTGGGCTGTCGCCACTGTGGTGGTATGGGAGACCGCGCGCCTGTGAGGGCGCAGTTCGTGGTCCCCCCCCCGTGGGGAATATACGTGAACTGGAGTACTAACTGATTATTGTGAGTGCTAATAAAGAACTTAATTTACGCTTGTATAGTTGAACTGTGTAGGCGTGAGGTTAGAAGATCAATCTCTTCTTAAATTGAGATGCGGTACTCCAATTTGGAATTGTGAAAGTATTGTAGGTGCGAGTCCCAGCATTTGAAGTTGCAAGTGACCTTTTCTGACTGTTCTTTTGCCGGATGTATAATATTCTTTTAAATACAAGGTGTTCTGTTGCATTATTTTAAGTTGAGGGCTTAAGAGACTGAAAAATGAAATTGTGCATATTAATGTATCAATTTTCAATCACTAATAGCACATGTGAATAGTGAACCAATCATTTATAAATAGGAAAAGAGCTTGAAGAAAGGTGAACTTTCAATTTCATTAACTGGTACTGTTGACAATCACGTGCTTTCCATTTGTAATTTATATTGCAATTTACTACTATAAGGAATGTGTCAAGATCTGTTTATTTCTGTTATGTTGGGGGGTGCAATTATGCAGTTTCTCTATGGTAAAGCAATATTTTATTGCTGATTTTCTAATATCACAGATTGTGAAAAAAATAGCTGATTGGGAGAACATGATTGAACATGATTGTAATTGGTATGATGTGATTTCATGGCATGTAGAATTAGCATGTGACTGGATTGCTATGTGACCCTGCAGGGTAAAGAGGGTAAATTATTTCAATGATTACATGTATGGTAATGAACTAATATTATCATTTAATAGTTTGGGGAATGATACTCCAAAGTGTTTTGAATATTTAACAAAACCAATGAAAAGCTTTGTCAATTTTGCATCTTCTTGTTCCTTACAATTTTTGTAAAAATGGTACAGAATGTTTATTTCATTGCTTACATTTAACTACTTACATTTCTATTGTTGTGTGTTCATCAAATATGGATATAATTTATTTTAATGAAAATAAGGGAATTGTAATAAAAAACGTACAATTCTGAAGTGTTTGGTGCAAATGTACATACTTGTTGTACAGATTATATGGAAGGATAATGTTCATTCCAAATGACTGAGTTATTTGTTCAAATCAAATAATTTGATTTTCGTTTTTTTAAAGCTGGTTGTCTATAATCCTCAGAATTGTTCTAGGTACACTACTTCTGTGTTGGTAGTTTTCATTTCGGGAAGCGTGGGAGACACCAGGTCGAGAACTCCGCCGGCCCGGTCCCCGACTTCCGTTACAGGAGGTATCAAAAAAGATCTTGCAAACCTTGAATTACGGCCCTCCGCCCGGCGGACGCTACGTCACCGCGCGAGTACCCGTTACGTCACAATCTATAGACACACACACGTTAATCTTCTTTAATACTCCCATTGCCCTGATCGTATTTAAAAGGATTTGCGCCTCGAAGATCTTTACCACCATCCTGGTGGGGATTTTCACTTTTTCACCTTCTACTGTTTTAGGTTTTTCGATTCTCCAAGCTTTTACTAGTTTAAATTGGTGAACGTGGTTTTTATTTATATCACTGGCAATGTTCATGGCATCTAAATCACATCGCTAGTAGTACGTTCCCTAGTAGTCCACTAGATTTCTGCCCTTTCTCATAATGTGTTGCATTGAGATGAATTTCTTCCTCAGAGTATTTTTAAAAACCTTGTGTTCTATGCCCTGGTCCGTCTCAAGGAACACTTTGTGTCACTTGGAGGATGTAAGGAACCATATCCTGCATTCCGTATTGTACTATATATCGTCGCGCATCAAAGAATTTCACTTATTTTGTTTCATTTTCCTTGGAGCGTCGATTTTTAACTAAGTTCTTCTTCTGTTTGCTTTGAACACTAGTTCCTTTCTTTTCCGCCGATCTCTTTCTCGCAAGATGGGACGATTTTTCATCGATATCCATCGGGTTCTGCAACTCTGCCACATTAACACTTAGATCCTTAATAGTGTAACATTGTCATTGGACTACGGCTCGTCTTCACTAAAGGCAAAATGAGCGGGGACAGAGAATCTATTTTCATTTACGTTGTTAGCAACGCTCATTTGTCTTTAATGTGGCCCATAGAAAGCGGGGCAAGAAGTAGAATTGAACTTCTTATAACACAAAACATTTGAGGACACAGTCACAAAACAGAAAAATAACGTACACTGTCACCAGTACTAGGCTACAAATCACTACACCGAGGTAGGCACTGGATGTACACTCGGCAGTGTCTGTTTCGAAACTCCGCGCACGGAAGTTATATGCCTACTCATTAGAGCCGCTGCCAACCTCCGTCGTGGACCAATACTTTTTACGCAAGCTGTGACATAAGGAGGCCTATATAAGTGGCAAAGCCCGGGGAAGAGTCGCGCTCCCTGCACTCTTAACAAGCTACGTTGCGTAGACGAGTGTCGGAGAATGTTGAATTTTTCGTGAACTTCACAAGTAGCTAGGACCTCATTGACACCAGGAGTTTATTAAACATGCAGGCAATTTATTTATAAAACTTCACAGTGTACGGCATGATATAAATATGGAGTAAAGGAAATTATTTGCATATTTAATTATTGGTTAAAGAAATATTGACCAATGCGCCATATTTGGTTTTGTTTAACCGGCCCCAGAGTCCAGTAACTCAGATTACTTTACTGTGATGCTTAGATTAATTTTAAAATCTGGGCCTCCAACATTGTTTTATTAATTTTTTTTTTATTTCGGTCCTTTCTTAGAAATCTGTGTAAATATTATACATAATACATACATCTTATAGCTCCCAGACTTTTAGATTACAAAAACGAATTGTACGAATAATAACCAAATCCCACCCACGTGATTCTTGTAAGCCTCTCTTATTAATCTAGGAATTCTATCATTAACGTGTCTTTTTATTTACGAATCAGTTGTTTTTGTAAAAAATGACTTGCTTAAGGGCGGGAATATATTTTCAGAAAATGCCGAAGTCTATTACTATAACACTCGACGTAGAAATCATATTCATCAGGTGACAGTATCAACAGCTCATTACAAAAAATTCACATACAATACATCTACATTATTTTACAACACTTTGCCAGATGACATTAAACGATTAAATTCAATAGAAAAGTTTAAAACCCAAGTGAAATCGTTTCTGCTGCATAACTGTTTCTATACAATTAGAGACTATACTGAGCATCACAAGAAAAGTAACATTAATTTTAACAATGATACATAATGCATTAATTACCATTTGGACTGTATAAATGAGTATAAACAACCTGTAACAACTATTGTAACACAGCTTCCGGGTCAATGACCCCCATCTCGATCAGGTTTTTCGTCCAGTTTCCGTGATCCATTGAGCAAATGCTGAGATGGCCCCTTGTTTTGCTTCTGGACATAAATGTAACTTCATTTTCTGTGCACGTCTTCTAGAATTCAGTGGGAAATACAATTATTCAAATTATCGTTTCCACGTTGTCGCGGCAGGAAGTAATAAGAGCCAAAATTTATTGCTTATTTATCCTTGAAAATAGATTTTATTACATGGGAGTTTTTTTGTTTTTTTTTCCCTTTCAAAATTCAAAATTTATTGCTTATTTATTCTTGAAAATAGTTTTTATTACATGGGAGTTTTTTTGTTTTTTTTCTCCCTTTTAAAATTCAAAATTTATTGCTTGTTTATCCTTGAAAATAGATTTTATTACATGGGAGTTTTTTTTTTTTTTCTCCCTTTCAAAAATTCAAAATTTAAGTAGTATATGACTTAGTGTAGGGACCACAGAATTTTGAAAATGTGCACACAATTCACTTTTCCCCATAGCACGTCATACGCAGTTTTTAACGTTTTTTTGACGTAAAATAAATAAATAAATAAATAAATAAATAAATAAATAGAAAAGCGCTATCTTGTAAGATTGTGGAGAGAAATTGCTAGTTATGTACCGGAGAATTAGAGAGAGACCCGCCATTACGAGGGCATTCAATTAGCAGTGAAACTTACGAGTTCGAGCAGAGTGTTGTGGAATTCGAGTTACATTCTAAGGGGAGTAGGGGTAGAATTTGCGAGAACAGAGTTGACGTACAAAAGGTGATGAGAACTGCAATCTTTACGTTGAGGTTGTGAAACTAATGCGTGCCGATAGCGACTTAAAAACCTTAACAGCGACCTTAGTTAGTGCAAGTGGTGCGGGCACTTCGGTTTTCGTGTTACAAGAACGGGGAGGAAAAATGAAAAAGGGAAATTGCCTAGTTATGTCCGGAGAATTAGAGAGACCCGCCATTACGAGGGCATTCAATTAGCAGTGAAACTTACGAGTTCGAGCAGAGTGTTGTGGAATTCGAGGTTACATTCTGAGAAGGAGTAGGGGTAGAATTTGCGAGAACAGAGTTGACGTACAAAAGGTGATGAGAACTGCAATCTTTACGTTGAGGTTGTGAAACTAATGCGTGCCGATAGCGACCTTAAGAACTCTGAACAGCGACCTTAGTTAGTGCAAGTGGTGCGGGTACTTCGGTTTTCGTGTTACAGAACGGGGAGGAAAAATGAAAAAGAGGCTTGCGAACGAGCGAGTTTCGTGGCAATAGAAGAAGCAAAATTTTCCATTTGTAAAATTCGATCGGAATTTGATGTGGATTGGTTGACGCCGAAAGCCAGTAATCAGCGCATAGTGAAGTCTACGCAGACGGCAACGTGGTGGAGGCCACGGCGCCAAAACCCATGCGCGCCCAGCATAGTTGCGAGTCGTCGGTGACCCGACGAGCCTCAGGTGGGAGTGTGAATCAGCGCAAGGTGAAGAAACAGCATGGTGACAGGTTGTGAAGAGCATGGAAATTGAGGGGCGTAGGAACGCTATGAATTTGTATTTGAGGAGTGATCGTGCCTGCGCACTAATCGGCTAAATCAGTAATTAGATGCAATTCGAAGTGAACGGGAACGTAGTTACTGAGATTAAAAGACTGGAAACAAACTGATGTTTGAAAATGAGGCAATAGATACGTTGTAGATTCGTGGCACGTTTCATTCAGTTTTGATTGAAGAAACTCATTTGAATTGTATAAATTTTGTACGTAGAATATAATGAGTATGTAGTTGATGTTGTAATTGTAAACTGTTGACTCATGTATGGTAGGGCATGTGAAAGGTCCGGCGTGAAAAAAAAAATGTTGCAATTGATTTAGTTCAACTGACAGCTTTCAGCGGACGCTGCCTCGCATTTTACGAGATCGCCACGTGCCCATGAGTCCACATAGGCGACCAATTAAAAACAGAAAAATTGTCGCCTAGGCGAGGGATTGCCTAGAGTCAATCGACGAAAAATATTAGAGGAAGGTTCGAGAAGACCGATGATCGAATCAATCAGAGACAAAGCATCACGCATGTGATAGAGTTCAGAAATTTCCAAATGAGGTGGGAGGAAGAATGAGAGGGAGCAACTGAGGATTTAGGAAAAAGCTACTTGAGTTGGTGACGGGAGAGAGAACACTTGTTAGGAAGACTCGAGCTGGGGACCTGAGAGAAAATACAGAAACTAGGATCGCGAGAGAGATGATTTGAGCTAATGACTTGAGAAAGAAGGACTTAATAAGATTAGACTTAGGCAACTTATGGCGGTGTCAAATATCTTCTGAAATGTGACTGTCCAGTGCCTGCGGGCTTGAGCGATCCGACTATCTTTAACTCAATCGGAATAATTCCGTGTGTTGGATCGGTCGTATCGACATCCTAAAAGCAATTAAAAGGGTGAGCGAACGCAGACGAGGTGGCGTGTAACGGCCTCGTCTCACATAACGGCATTTGAGTTCATCGCTTCGATCTTCGCACCGAACATTCCCACCAAATTGAGGTAATACGATCATCGCCATAATTATTTCTGTGTATTCGTCCATCTCTATTTAACTAAAATCAAGTGTTTTAAACTGGGAATTGTTAAGAAAATAGTAATTACAAATTGTATTTAAGAACTTCCTATTTTTCAATCAACTTGTCCCTCCACTTAAAACGTGTTACATCTTATGAAATTGAATCTCTTTGTATTATTAATATAACGAGTAGACGTAATTCATCCCTTCGTTTAAGAGGACATAATCTTTTAGGTTCTCAATATCGGTGCCGGATAGCAAGTGAGATGCACCCTTGGCGGCCATTAAAGAATTTTATTCTGTTTGTAACTTTCCTCAGATTACTTGCTTCTTGAACTTGTACTTATTTTTATCAAACCAGAATAGCACAGAACATTGAACATACCATTACTAGCCACGATCTAGCAGAAGTGGTAAATATTAAAATCATAATTAAAACGCGACTTTAGAAGCTTGAGGGAAATTAAGAAAATTTAGGAAACAAAAAGTTCTTAAAATATGGAACGAAGAGATAGCAAAAGTCATGATTCAAAAAAGTAGCATATAAGAAGCATCTACAAATGGAAACCGATGAAACATAGGGACTATACAACGTTAAGTGAAATATCTCAAAAGAAATAGAAAAGCTCGCCGATTCGCATGGGAAAGGTTTTTTTAAGCGGATTAGAAAATCACATTCACGACAGGCAACAGCTGACATATAAAGTTTTTCGGCAAATAAATTGTGATTTAAATGCAACTGATGATTACATTTACTGTGATATCTATATTAAAATGATGAAGTAAATTGAGAAACGGCTATTTTTCGTGGGATTCACTCAGAATGTAAATATTGAAATCTCCACATTCAGCAATGGATTTTAAAGAACGGTTACGACGTGTAATTTTTTTGAGAATTATCTCAAAATATTCTAAGAAAATGAAATAATCTAAAGCTCACTTTGTTGGAGGTCTGGAGATACAAAGTAAGATAAATTTTAGCGTATTAAGATGTACGACTGTTGCTTCAAGAACGTTTTCAACTGCATATAAATTGTATTCTGACAAGAAGGTACAATCTATATAGTGTGCATTTAGAAACGCGACAGCTCGAACAGCATTACAGTCTGTTACGACTCAAGTGCCCTATTCTAACATGAGGCGATAAGTTCCCCCGTCTGCGCATGTCTTGAATTTGAAAATATTCAAAGCCCAAAAACTGAACAATAAATATCTAATAAGCTGAGTTCAGTTAAGAAACATTATGGGAAGCGGAAACATTATGGAAGCATTATGGGAAGCAGAAACATATTGGGCTTATCAAAGAACTCGGAGACGGGCAAAATCACTCGGTTCATCTTTTAGTGAATCGGAAGCGCACGGCGTCGATCAGACGCGGAGAAGTAGGAGAAATGTAAGATGAGTCGTGGGCGTCTGACAAAACGGAGAATGAAACTGGAAAGAAAGTAAAGGAAACGAACACGCCATGTGGGCGTTGGCGCCATGTAGAAATTCTTGCGGAGGCTTGCAACTATGAGTATACTCGATAAATTGTGATTTATGTGCCGCCACAATCGGAACATGATTATGGGCCAGTAGAGTATAAAATTAGCAATTACCAGCATTATTTTTTCAATTACTAACTACGCGAGGCAAGTTGCCATTTGCTAATGACATGTGAGAGTTATATGACGCACGACAAATTTAAATTCTAAGTTGCGTATTCTCTCGACGCACGTTTACCACTGATACCAGCAAAGGGTTCTCAGGGGATCAACTTATGTCACTGCTGTGCCTCTTACAGGAAGGCCCTAGGGTTCGAGTGGTAGGGTTCGAGAGGTAGGTATTTCGATAGCTAGATGGGTAGGTCGAATTCTAATCGTAGTTCGAAGGGGAATTCTAGCTTCCGGCTGCTCTGATCTGTAATTCTGTAAGTTTGTTCTCACTTACTGGAATGACACAGATTTTTTTAACATTTCTTCGGAGCGTCTTTCTACTACTTTAACATCTTCAGATAGATTGATTATTAGTGATTCCGGGCGGGTCAATTACTGAGGTGATTAGTCTCGTAAGTGTAGTGTATGTTTTTCATGGGAAGGTGGCGGTGATCTTCCCCACTCGCTGGCGAGATCCGTCGCCGTTCTACCGTCGATTAGTGGGGTTTTCCCGAAATAGGTATCTCCAACCAGCAGGGCCCAGCACCAGCCAGGACCAATTCTAAGTCCTCGACCGGTCTCCAGGCATGTGTGGTTTTGTAGTGCATTTTAGTGTAAATGTGTGTAAGTAGTGGAGGTAAAGGAGCCGGCCGGTAGAATCCATCTCTAGACAGCGACTGAATTCCACCTATCTGACTAGTTAGCGCCTACAATCCTGCCGCCCGCTGTCGGGAATCGAACCTAGGACCTCCCGGTCAAAGCACTGTAGTGACATGTGTTAATGCACTGAGCCATCGCTCTTGGTTTAACCCGTTTAGTTTTGGAGACATGCGCTATTAAATTCTGGTAGTTTTTGGTAATTTGTGAAAAACATAAACTGTTAATGGAAATGAGGATAATCTTTTAAATTCTTTACCAATTGAGCATTAAAACCCGCAAGATTTCATCTTAGGTCCTATTCATTTTCTGTTATTTATAAACAATACGCCCTCGTCTATTAAAAAAAGAAGAACAGTTCTATCTGCCGATGACACGAGTTCTTTGAAAAAAAAAGTACAATTTCATATGTTTCGAATTGGTTTCGTAATAATAAAATTAATAGTTAACGAAGGAAAAACGGTTTCAATGCAATTTTGCATTTAAAATTGGCAATCATATTCTCTATTGAAAATGAACAATTTTAAATTATCTGATGTTAAAGTAACAAACTTTCCCAAATCGAATTTATATGTATTAGAATTAAACTCTAACTTAATTACATTATGTTACGCATTCTAAGGACTTTCAAATTACGTGAGCTTAATGCAGCTCGTTACGTGTAGTATACAAATGCACATTTGACATGAGATGAGGTATAATATTCTGGGGAAGCTCATCCTGTGATTCCCAGACATTTAGGTTGCAAAAGAAATTTTTTTCAAATAATGAAAAAATTCCATCCATGTGATTCCTGCGAGCCTCTTTTCATTGCGCTTGGAATCTTATTATTGCTTTGCCTGTTTATTTACTGTAATATTTGTATCAGTAATAATAATAATAATATATCTGTAATATTTGTCAAAACTAACTTACTTAACAATAGGAACATATTTGTCAGAGAAATCATGTTCCTCAAGTGTTTAACAGCTCACTATAAGAAATCTTCATACATGTACGTTACTTTACAACGCATCGCCAGATGACATTAAATGACATCATTTCTTCTGCATAACTCTTTCTTTAGAATTAGATACTATGCTGATCATCAAAAAGAAATAACTGTTCAATAGCGGATCATTCGTCTTCACCTCACTGAAAACTATTCGCCTAAACTATAAACCGAGAACATTTTCTTGCGCCGCTCAACACGGCACGTTACCCTGCTCCGTTGCGAGCAGACCCTCCCATCGCGAGTTAGCAAGACCCAGGTTTCATCACCTGTCACCTTTTGGTTGAAAAAGTCTTATCCCTTTTCTCTGTACCGTGTGGGAAACGGAAGAGCACTACGAAATCGATTTGTTTTGTGAACAGCAGTGAGCATTTGTGGAATCGATCGGGAACACATTTCATGAAAACGCAAGCGGTCAGTAACGATATTGAAGAAAACAGTACGTGAAAATTGTGGAAATACCTACATTACAATCATTAGGTATAAACAAATAATCATAGTGTTTATGTAAATATGTGAAATTAAGTATTTTTAAAAATAGAGAACATTACAAAAAATTAAAAAGAAGGCATAAAATTACACTCTTTCTTAAGTTCAAAAATCCCATCGTTAAAAATATTATAAAATAATAGTATTAATAATAATAATAATAATAATAATAATAATAATAATAATAATAATAATAATAATAAAGCCCGTGTGGTGTCCGGGTTTTTTGTAGAATAGCGCCACGGGATCTCCCCCTGTCGTAAAAGGCGACTAACAGGAGCAGCTGTCCTTTGTCCCTCCATCTGGAATTGATCCATCTTTCATTCGCCATTATTTTTCCGCTGTTCCATCTATTCCTTTGCCAAAATGATACCTTATCTTTTCTTTAGCCGTTCTCCCGATTCAGTTCGCAAACTTTCTCCTATCCACTTTACACTTTTCTTTACGTCCCTCGAAGACCAGCCCTGCGTAGGGTGAGAGAACAGCTACAGCACGTGGGGGACGAGCAAAGGCACTTTTGAGTGTTGGCTATCAGGGCAATGGCAACCCGCAAAATCGGATGCGTATCTGTTCTTCTGGAAGCTGGGAGGTGACCTGTGACCCTGACTTCCGGGAAAGGGATCGGCGAACCAACTGGCCAGCGGAGCCCGTCTAGGTCGTTCAACCCCTCTCCCATTGCAGAATCTTCAGTACACGGACGTGAGAAGGAATCAAAGATAAAATACTTTCTTAATCGATTAACAAATAACAAATGGGAGATGAGAAGTAAAGAATGATCTGTTTTTCAAACCATTTCTTGATTGAGTCAAAACAGAATGAATGTTACGTCGTGTAATTGTTGTAAATATGATTAAGGCTTTAAATATTTTCAATGTATTATTCAGTTTAACGTGTGGGATATTGGAGTCATTGATATTTGTTGAATATCGTTCACAAGTCAGTGGGAATTTTCAATAAGTTAAAGATGTAACATAAGAATTTTGTGAAATTTTGGCATTGCTTAAAGCGAATCAGAGGTGAGGTTAGTATTTGCACCACCTGGTTAACTAGACTAAAAATATGAAGCAAATTTAAAAATATGAAGCAAATCTCAGTGTATTTATTTTTAATGATCATTAAACATTTTTCAGACATTAAGGGGGTAGATTTACTCAACGCCTATTACGATACGAGGTTCGCGTTTGAGTAACGAACTCCAGATAGTAGAGTTCAGTATTTTTGTGTGTGTTTGTGTCTAATTGAAGAATATATTATTTTGTGTGCCAGATCTTTTTCTTCGTCGTAAACTCGCCTGTATGCTCCCTAACGTGCAGTCCCGGTATTAGTCTACAAAGGACAATTGAATCGTTTATTTCAGAAACCCGTCAAACGGCAAATTTGTCATGTCGAGAAAATTGACAAAAAATGTCCCGGCTTTTCCGATTTCAAATTTTTTATTATTAAAGCAGTTAATAAATGAATATTTTTCAAGTAAATATGGAATAAGCGTCGTCATTGAACTATATTCCACTCCTGAAGAGCATTTGAAATTTTGGCTTTTGACGGGTTTCTGAAATAAACGATTCAATTGAATAAAATCAACTCGACAGGTCTGAGGGCGGACCAGCACACGGTGGGCTGAAAACCTTGAAAACCTGGCGAGGAAAGGAGGAACAGTTTCTAGATAGGAATTTTGGACTATGAGGTTGGCTACATAACGCTGGAACTACTGAATGCCGGTTGTGTGGGCTTTGAGCAGTTCATTTTGTTCGTTGTATTCCAGATCAAACTTGCCAATTCTTTGTTAACATTGTGTGGTCTCGACCAGGCTAGAAAATAGTCTTGTCGGTGATTATAAATATTTGTGTTCTGTGTAAGTGTAACGAATATTTTCAATATGAAAGGTGTTCCAGAACGTATATACTAATTATGCACGTTTACATCATTATTATATAATTAGTTATACATATTTTTTTAAAATTTCTTGAAAATGGTCTTTTGCACCGTGTTCGTAAGCTTATATTATTACCTTTGTAAATTAACCTTGAAATCCACTCACTAGTACCGACTCCGGCTTTGAGCCATGTCTTAAACAACATATGCAAAATGTCGTTATTGGGACATCTTGAAAAACGACAATAAAATCAATTAATTCTGGGCTATATTTGATCAATTTAAATTATAGAAGATGCTAGAAGTATATTAAAGAATATAATAAGTATAACGGGAAGGAAACATCGCTTTTTCTTTCACAGTAGGATGATTAACTTAGAAAAGGACGAGGGTCGCCGCGTCGCAATTAGTGTAATACAATCTTAGAAATTGTTGCATTCCGGTTTCTTATAATTAATTGAATACTTTGGTTATATTTTACGCCGTAGCAACTGATAGACACTACTTAATAGAATACCTGTGGGAATATATGCCAACAGCAGTCCATAGATTGTTTATCCACAGACCAGACATTATTTCTTCGGCCATTTTACCCATCGATCAATTGTCGAAGGATGCTCAACAATCAATTCATACGTTGACAAATCAATATCACCTGACTTTTTCTCGAACATTTTCTAGTTTTAGACTATGGATGACGTATTCAGGAGATTCTTGGCCATCACAGATCACTACGTTTCTTCTCAACGCAAATCATCAGCGCAGAAACTGTAGTGTCTCGGCAGAAGCCGTTACCCTCTTAGTTCATATGGCAGAAGATTGTGAAAATTCTGTGGCAGATGAGGAAACAGTCTTTGAGAAGATAACTATATAGATGAAAAAAAAAGTTTCTAATGGTAGTAATGTTTTACTAAATAAATAATTGCATTTGAAATGAAATTATATTTTATATTTTTTTTATTTATTTATTAAGGTCGCATAAACTTCTAGGTCATGAGCGACCACATGGTTTGTACAAAAAATTAACAATATTTGAAAAAACAGTAATTACAAGTGTAACAAAATGGTACAGCGCATAAGAACAATACTTATTACATCAATATATAATCACAATATACTGGTACAATAAATAGATACTTAATACTCGGCTTAATAGGTAAGGAAAAGACACTTGCTAAAGCCTTCATATACCAGGAATATTTGATGGATATTTTAATTAAGATACAGGTTATTCCAGATACTGTCGCACTGCCAGCTATCTGTTATGTCAAATATTCAGAAACTTTATTTACATTTTTAATTAGAAGAAGAAATTAAGTTTACATAATACAATAAGTAAATTTACATAACAACTAGGATAACACAAGCTCAAGTTTACATAAGGTCGTGCATGTTTATTTCTTTTAAAAACTTCATTACTTTTATAATTTTAGTATTGTCATTCAGTAGAGTTTTAATGTCATTAAGCAGAGCATACTTTCTTCTCAGTTCATTATATTTTTGGCACTGTATAAGAATATGTAGTATAGTTAGTGGGATTTTACAATAGTCACATAGTTTAGGATCTTCTTTGGTTATCAGGTATTCGTGCGTTAATTTTGAATGACCTATTCGTAATCGAGTAAGAATACTTTGTTCTTTTCTATTTTTAAGGTGTGGGGCATGACAATCAAGGATTGAATTCCTTATTTCAAATAGTTTGGTAGGAGGTGATTTGATCCATTCTTCATTCCAGTATTTTCTATTTCTACGATGAAGTTCTTTTTTGATGTCTACATGGGATACTGAGTGTTCTTGTAGTGGTAGGTTAATGGCTTCTCTAGCAGCATTGTCAACTATTGAATTTCCTTTTATGCCAATGTGAGAGGGAATCCAAACAATAATTATTTCTTTCTCTTTTGGTTTAGTTCATGGTATACATTTACTATTTCTTTGACTATAGGTTCATATCTGTTATGTCTCAAGCATTCAATTACACTTTGGGAGTCTGTATATATAATAAATTTATTGTTGGGTAATAATGATATATTCTTTAAAGCTTTCAGTATAGCATATGCTTCACAATAAAAAATTGAACAAATATCGTTGAGTTTAATATATTCAATAATATTGTTAACCATTAAAGCACAACCTGAGCCATGCTTTGTTTTTGAACCATCTGTGAAGACACTTATATAGTTCTCATGCTTGTTTTTAATTTCGTTGTAGAGGGATTGATATATTAGTGGATTAGTATCTTTCTTGGAGTATATGCATAGATCTTTATTAATTTTTATTTTTGGTGTTAACCAAGGAGGTCTTTTAAGAATTATGTTTTGTTTAATTAATGGAAACTCTGTATGTATTTCTTTGAGGAATTGGTTTAGTAGGTAGTAGACTGGTTTCGGTGATCTTGAATTCTTGGAGTATTTTTCACTGTACCTAGTGGAAAATACGTTTTTGTATGTTGGGTTAAGTGGAGACTGAGATATTTTGCATGCATATGTGAAGCAAATTTTCCTTCTTCTGATGTACAGTGGTTCTTCGTTAGCTTCTGCAAGGATACTTGAGATTGGACTGGTTCTATAAGCACCAATTGCCAATCTTAAACAAGTCGATTGAATTGTATTGAGACTGTTTAAAATTGTTGGATTGGCAGATTGGTATACTACAGATCCGTAATCAAGTTTAGATCGTATAAGAGCTTTGTAGGAAGACAGAATTATATTTTTATCAGCTCCTCAATTAGAGGCTGCGATACTTATTGTATTTAGTTTGTGAAAACATTCCATTTTTAATTTTTTTATGTGTGGTCTCCATGTTAGTTTGCTATCAAAAATCATTCCCAACATTTTGATTTGGTTTGAGGATTTAATTATTTGTGATCCTAATCTCAATTTAAGTTGATTATTGGGTGTCTCTGATTTTTTGAAAAGTATACATTGTGTCTTTGTTTTTGAGAATTTGAACCCTGATTTGTCAGCCCATTCTTGAATATTATTTAGACTATTTTGTAACATTTTTTGGGATGTATTGATATTTTTAACTCTTATTAATATTGTGATGTCATCAGCAAACAAGTATATCTTTATTGGTTGAGGAATTAGATTTTTTATTTCATCTATAGCAACAAGAAAGAGGAAAACACTAAGTACAGACCCTTGAGGGCGGCCATTGCATGTTTTATATCTATCAGATAAGATACCATTAAATTTAACTTTAATATATCTTTCTTCCATGAAGTTGGTAATAAAGATTAATGTGTGTCCATCTATTCCTAGTCTGAGTAGAATGTTGATTATTCTGTCTTTCCATAACATGTCATAAGCCTTGTCGATGTCCAGACTTACAGCAGTTACATGTTGTTTTGAGATGAATGCATCACATATATCACTGTGAATGTTGACTAAGTGGTCGGTAGTCGAGCGATTTTGCCTGAATCCACTTTGATAGGGGGATAGTAATTCTTTTTTTTCAAGGTACCAAATTAATCTTTTGCAGATTGCTTTCTCCATCAATTTACAAAGGGTAGATGTTAAGGATATGGGTCTGAAGTTTTCTGGGTTGTTATGATCTTTTTCTGGCTTGGGAACAGGAATGACAACCGATTCTTTCCACTTATCAGGAAACATGCCTTGAGTCAAAAGCTCGTTGAATAGCTGTGTTACATATTCAATGGCCATTGGAGGTAGTTCTTTTAAAAATTTATTGTGGATGCCATCCAGTCCTCGGCTGGAATTCCTGGTACAAGTTAGAATTTTCTTGATTTCATGTACTTGGAGAGGAGCATTTAGTATTGTATTATTGTATGTATTTTGTTGTAGTAAATTTTTGATTTTGATTTCAGAGTTTGCCTTGTATGCTTGGAATTTTTAACTGAAGTTTTTATCACTTGAATTATTAGAAAATTGATTTGCTAAGATGTTGGCTATTTGTATATTGGATGTTACAAGTTTATCATTATAGATTATTTTTATACTATTGGTTGATGGCTTGTAAGTACCATTTATTGATTTAATTTTTTTCCAGTTTTCAGACATGTTGGAGAGATGATTCATTGAGGAAATGAATTGTATCCATGTATTTCTTTTATTTTCTTTGAATGTTCTTCTAGCATATGCTCTTGATTTCTTATATTCAATATGGTTCTCAATAGATGGATGTCTTTTATATTTTGAGAATGCATGTCTATATTTTTTGTGAGCCTTTGCACAATCTTCATTCCACCATGGAAGTTGTTTTCTTCTTGGTTTCCCTGTAGTTTTTGGAATAGTTTCATTGGCAGTTTTTAATATTAAATTTGTCAAATTCTCAATTTTTTCATTCGCATTAAGTGAATAATCGAGGTTATCCATTACGATTTCATTGATTTTAGTTGTTATTATTGTTTTGTATTTGTTAAAATCTGCTTTATCAAATTTCCATCTAGCGGTGTAGTGTATATTGTCAGAATTTAAGGAATTTTTATTCTGGGAAATTATGATTGGGAAGTGGTCGCTGCCATATAGGTCATCCGCAGTTGTCCAGTTCCAGTGGTGAGCGATTGATGACGAGCATATGGTCAAGTCAATAGCACTAAGAGTTCTAGATGTGTTGTTAAGATGGGTAGGAAGATTACTATTAAGTAGTACTAAGTTTGTATCATCTAGCATTTCCATTATTATTTTCCCTCTTTTGTCTTCTTTGTTTGAACCCCATATGAAACTATGGCTATTGAAGTCGCCTCAGAGAAAAAATGGATTTGGGAGTTGGTTAATTAATTGTTGCAAATCTCTAGAATTGAAGTCACAGCTGTTAGGTAAATATAAACTGCAGATACTAAGTGATTTATTTGCTAGACAAATTTTAACAGCAGTGCACTCTAGGGTTGAGTTGATGATAACCTCTTGAGTTGTTAAAGATTTTTTGCAATAGACAGCTACACCTCCACTTGCTACTTCTGTATTGGTCCTATTTTTTTGTATATGAGTTATAATTTTTTATGTTGTATTTTTGTTCTCCTTTGAAATTTGTTTCCTGTAGACAAATTATATCTGGGTTATATTTGTTGATTAAAATTTATATGTTCTCCTTTTGTGGTCTGTAGCCGTTTATGTTCCACTGCAGGATGCAGTCGACCATAGCTTGGGTTAATTAATTTTCCTAATCTTCGCTGCCTTCAATAGAACTTACTGTATCTACCATTCCTCCATTACTGTATACTAATCTTGTTTACACAGGTTCATCTGTAGTATCAGTACCTGTGTCTTCTGTTTGAAGAATTGATTTGTTGAGTCTGCCTATTATTCTAGTGAATCTATTTTTTATTGCTCTGTCTGTAAGAAGAGGGTAAGTTTCTTTCATCATTGATACTATATCTTGCAGGTCATCAGTGAATTCTTTGGCTACAATTGAGACATCCTTGGCACAAAAACAATTTTCCAAGAATAATGAAAATTGTAGGTAGTTTAATGGAAATTTGTCTTGGTTTATTATCTATGGTGCTTTTGATTGGAGCAATTTGTTCTTCTACTTTTTGTTGTGTGTAATGTCTTGAGTTTTAAGTGGTTCATTTTTTCTGGTTTCTTTTTCTTTGTTGGTTGAGCTTTTTGGTGTTCAATCCTGTCTGTTTTCATTAAGGTGTGTGAGTCTTGTGACGATGAATCAGTAGAGTAGGCTCTCTTCTGAAGAGTTGGGAACTGTAGGTTATTGAATAAGGGAGCTTCATGTTGATTTTCTAATTGATGTGATAAAGATATATTGTCAGCTTTTGAATTCTTGGTGGGAGAATTAGTGTTATGTTCTTCTGTTTCATTATTATTTAGGGGCTTCAATGGGCACTGATTTGCAATGTGACCTTTGTCTTTACACATAAAACATGAAATGTTATCTATAGTGAAGAATATCCTGTATGAAATGTTATCATAGTATATTACAGTGGAGGTTGGTAGTTTCTCTATATGTTCAGGTGCTATAAAAAACTTGCCTTCTAAAACTCATTATATGGGAGAAACCAGGTTCACTTATACCAGCTTTTATAAAGGATATTTTAGTCGATATTGTGATACCTCTGTCATTTAGTTCTTTTTCTATTACTTCGTGCGGTATAACTGGGCACACATTTGAAATTATTACTTTTTTGTGCTTGCTGATGAACGGTCTAACTCCTAGTTTGTAGTTCTTAATTTCTATTGTTGGGTTATGTTCTACAAATCTGTCAGTGATAGCTTGGTTAGCGAAAAATATACATATTCTATTGTTTGATATCCTGGATATAAATCTAATGTCTGTGGCATTTACTATCGTTGCAATTTTACTAATATAGTCTTTTATGGACAGCCCTTCTTGTGCCTCAGTAATTGCGGCTTGTTCTTTTGATGGAAAAACTTCAGATGTAGTTACATTAGAATAAGATTTTCTTACTTGTTGTTGATTACTGGTGCCAATGTAGGTTGTAGATGTCTTGTAGGATGAAGATTCCTCTGCTGTTGTTTTGGAGTTCGTCTCCGATGCATTTTCTTGGGTAGTGTTGGATCGGTTGGAGGTTAGTTTTTCCTGGTTATTAGACGAGGCCATATTAACAGATTAATCACTGCAATTGCAGCTCTTATCTGTTATATTGATAGATAAACAATAATGAAGTTATATTTATGTGTCAAAAGTTATTGGATTACTAGCACACATAAAACACTTTAAATATTTTGATACAACTCGCGACGCTGTGTACGCACGGCGCTCTGGGAGTAGACTGATTTTATAATTTATACTATCTTTTATTCTCTATTTAGTTCTATTTTCGAGCTACCCATTATAAAACATTTTTAACCATTAACTACAACAATACCTAACTATTGACTTTTAAGTTAATAAAAAGACATTTATCAATTTTTCTTCACTATATTGAATAAGTCATTTTAGTCTTTTAAACTTTTGAACTCATAATCTTATTTGCAACCTAGGTGTTCTCGCAACATCGCAATGTCGTCTAAATAGGGGACTGGGAATTCCGCGCATCACGCTAATAATGCTGCCATCACACGGTTGCAGTGCGAAATTTACTACTCTAAATTGCCTACTTTATATGCCTATTATATGTGTCCATTTTATTTATAAATCAAATTATGATAATTATTATAAAATATTTTCCGAAAATTGTAGAAAATGTAAAATAAAAGCAAATTATTATAATTCATGTATAGATAATATAGAACGTGTAGATTATAATTTTAAATCAGTTTGGAAATTTACAAACTCAGCATGGGGGAACAAATGGTTTACCAAATGTTATGACATACAGTTCTATTTGTGCTGATATGGGTACTGAGATAGTAGATTTTTAGGCAACATTTTTTGAATCGGTATACAAGGATAGCAATAATGACAATGAGAAGATAGATGATCATCATCATCATAATAATAATATTAATAATCCAAATACATTAATAAATTTGCCGTATATTGATATAACTGCACATAATGTCTTTTCATCAATAGGTAAATTACAAGCAAAAATGGGTCGTGAACCAGATAGAATACCAGTGGTATTCTATCCACTTTTAGTTAAAAAAAATGTAAAACAAATCTTACTCCCATATTACAACATGTTTTAAATCGATGACTGAAGGCACGTTCTCAGCAATTTAGAAAAAGGAGTTATATAATTCCTATCCACAAATCTAGTAACCAGTCTGATGTGAAAAATTATTGACGTATCTCGAAACTGAGCACAATACCGACATTATTTGAAGCAGATTTTATAATAGTTTATTACAGATAAACTATCTGCTTTCCTACAGAGAATACTAATTAAAGAACAACATGGTTTTAGACGTAAGCGCTCAGCAACAACTAGTTTGGTGACATTTCAGCACTCCACAATTGAAAAATTAGAATTAAATTTCCAAGTTGATATTGTTTACTCGGAGTTTTCTAGGGCATTCGACCGACCATAAACTACTTTTGACGAAGTTAGTGGGGGTCTGTGCTACATTTTTAAATTGGATTAAAGATTATTTGTTACGCGTACAAAATGTCAAATTCAAATAGTTTGTTTCAAGATATAAAATGGCAACGTTAGGTGTACCTCAGGGTTCCCTCTTGGATTCTTTATTTTTCATAATATTTATTAATGACCTTAAGCTTAAACTGTCTTAATGGTCATTTCTAATGTAGGCAGAGGATTTAAAGTTATACTTGGAAATAAAAGAAATGCTGATTGTATCGCTCTGCAATTTAACATAGATACATTATGCATATAGTGTGATAATAAATTGGATCTTAATATTAAAACATGTTATGTTTTGACTTTTTCTAGGTTATTGGATAATATCAACTTAACTTATTCGATAAGAGGACAGAATCGCGAACCGGTCACGCTGATGAAGGATCTCGAAGTCAATTTTGATACCAAACTGAAATTTACATATCATATATATAAACTAATATCCAAGCAAATTGTATGCTGGGTTTCATCAAAAGAATGACCCAAAACTCTCAGAATCCAAAATCTTTTCGAACATTATACTTGACTTTGGTTAGATCAATGTTAAAGTACGCCTCTCCTGTATGATCCCCCATTTATGAAAATAACATAAATTAGAAAACGTTCAGCATACAGTTTTAAATTTTGTTACATGGGAATTAAAATTACCCTCGCCTAGAATCAGTTAAAGTTATACCCACGTTGCTACCACTGTGAATGTAAGTTCGTTGAAATCATATAGAAATTAAATTGACGTTAAGTTTCTATTTAATTTGATAAACAATGAAATTGATTGTATCGATCTTCATGCGAAACTCTTGTGGAAAGTTCCATTGCGAAATTTGAAAAACCACGAACACATCATTTTTTAATACCTTCAGCAAGAACAAATTAGTTTTATTTTGCACCATTATGGCAAATGTGCAAATTAGTATATGAATTAAATATAATTTATATAGATATGTAGTGTAATCAAAATTGTGTAAGTCTAGTGAAGAAACTCTTGTTACATGACTTCAAATAGTTACTTAAACGCAAAGGATATACATAAATGTACTTTAGTTTTCTTACATACTATAGTATTACCATTTTTACAACGTGTATGATAATGTTTTATTGAGCGATTGACTCTTTATTGTGATGAACCCGACCTGCCGCATACGGCAACCCACGCATGTGAGCAATGCGCTCAGCACGCGGGCCGGATATTTCACAAAAAGGGGGGGAAACACCGTCACACGGGAGTGTGTCGGTACTCAGCTGACAGGTGTGCGCGTTAAATTTATAAATGATGGGCGCCAAACGGGCACTTACCTGTCACCTGGCACCGGCATATGGGAACCTGAGGAGTGAGCACTCTTGAATGAGGGCATGCACTGGGTTTTCTACTATTACAATAATTACAAGGTTATGTTCCAGCTTAAGTGTCAATCGCCTGAATGGCGAAAACACGTTTATTGTTTTTTTCAGATACAATTTGGTCGGAAAGTCTCTGAAATTAAACTCAATTATTATTTTTTACATTAGATGACCCTTTTTTTAATGTCTTTTAAATTAGTACAAAATGATAGTCGTTGAGTCTACCTCTTTCGATGATTGCACATCTGAAGTCGTCCTCAAAGCATACGCTGTCGCGAACCGCGTCGTAGCAGGGCGCAGCCAGCCGGAAGCAGCAATACGTGCGGTGCTATATCGTTCCTTCCCGTTCCAATCCTTCGCAGATCCGCCGCCCGTAGTCAGGAAATGGATGAAAAGAAGGCTCCGATCGGTGGGTGTAGGAGGAGGCCGTTACACGCCAACCCTACTCCGTACCGGCTCAGCCTTGATAACTCAGGTGCACAATCGATCCTTACGGATCGACGCCGGCCCGTTGAATAAATTCCAGTTTTGTGCTTTCAAACGGGGCCGCCTGCATTCCGTTGGTCGACCAACTCTAACTTCTGGCTCCCACTACCTCTCCTCAACATAGCAGTCTCTTTCCTATGCCGTTCTCTCGCCTTCTATCTGTGTTCTGCGAAAAATCCTCCTCTCTCGAGCTTCCTGCGTCGCATCCCCACTCTATTTTCTAATTTTGCACATCGCTCCTTCACGTGATCGGAATTTTAAATGTTATTGGTCGAAATCTCAGTTTCTCGAATATTCGACGCGAGTCGGAAGCCGATAGGGCATTTTCTAACTAACGTCATTTTCTGGGCGCCTGATTGGTGGTCTTTGTTGTGCGTGTGTCTTGGCCAGTGCACCAGAAATGAACAAAGAAGTCCTTTCGGCTGTCTCCGTGATGATTATATAAGTCCTATGGGATTACTTAGACAGTAGCCGGGATCTCTATAATTCGCTTGTTCCTGTGTCTATTGTAAACGTGGGCGGGCAGCCGCCCGCTCTTTGCCTGAAGGGCTGTCCCCGGGAGACACTCCCACCCTAGTCGTAAATCTTTGGTTAGAACGACAGGCACATGTTCGCGCGTCTTGCGCTGAGCCGTGTCAAATCAGGGACTGTCCTAATTGGCGTGAACGAGGGGTGAGTTTGGGTCCGGCGACCGGCAATGGCCTCATTGCATTATATATAAATAAATATTGTGAAGAACTCAGACATAAAATTTTGAGGCAAAGAATTCAAAGGAATGCCTCTTTGTACTCATGTTTGAGTGGGTAAAAACAAATGCCATAGACGCTCGTTGTTGTAATTCACTGTTGTTCTTACGACTTCAGTTTCTTTATATTGTAAGTGGGATGAACAATGTTTCACTCGATTGATTTTGGGAATTGGTTGCAGTTGGCGAAAACATTACACTACCAGATTCAATTTCCAAATCGAATTTAAATAAATGAACAAGATGCCTGCACAATCTACAACTATATGTGAAAATCCACCCAGTAATAGGTTTCTTTAGACGTAAAGATACAGCGTGATGTGGCTGGCGACCGTATATGTCTGCTCATCTCTCGGCATATAAACGTTGGATCATGAAAAAATGGATGATCGGCCGAACGATATTGGTGCCGTACCCCTACATGAGTTCCCTCGTCTTGGTTCATTGGCTTTTTGTTATGAATGAGGCAATATACAAAGATGAGTGATCTCGTGTAAGGGCGAAAGTGGACGAGCGACGTTTGTTGGCGAATTCGAAAAAGGGCCTGAAAAGGCAAGTGTGATTGACAGCCTTTATTATCTTTTTTAGGAAGTACGAAAGATGATTAGACTGATAATCATATTTGTCTGCCCACCTCTCTACACAAATGTAGGATCAAGAGAAAATGGACGATTTAGAATCGATTTTATCATACATTTAAACGAGAGCCTACAGTTTTATTATTTTGTGTATGCATGACAGATTGCATTTAATTAATATTGTACAGTTTTATTGAAAATGAATGTGTTTGTTTATTTCTTGAACCTGTCACCACCAGGTAGGGACTCCTTTTCGTATTAATTTTCTGTCTCAAGACAGTTGTATGGAAAATAATGAATATATAATAATAATAATAATAATAATAATAATAATAATAATAATAATAATAATAATAATAATAATAATAATAATATAAATTTTGAACTCGTGCGTGCGATCAGGTCTCGTCTAAACAAGCCAACCTGTCAGCCAGGCAGACAGCTGCGAACACGTAATATCTGGACCACAAACGAAGGCTAACCTTGATCACGTCGAGGTGGCTGACAACAAGCGCACGAGGCGATAATTAACGCATACTAGATCCCGCGCGCAGTTCAGTTGAGACGCTGATTCGAATACTCGCAACGTCGTTGTGACCATGTCTGAAGAAAAAATAAACGCCCACTCTTCCTGCCGCGCAATCTCACAGAGTGCGCGCCCTTAGAATGAACGTGCGGCAGGGACGTCACATGCCACGAAGTGCGCATGTCCAACCCGCTACAAATCATGCGCCACGCGCGGGAGCCGAGTCCTGCCCCCCAATTATACATTAGCGGGAATGGTGTTTGTGAAACTTGAAGACCCCAAACGAGCGCGTTCTTGGTTGAATACGGTAGCTCAGAAGAAGTGGAATGATTGTTTCAACATATGGCTCTGATGCAAGTTCCAATGCTTCTCGCGACGCGGCGTCAATTTTGAAAAGTAAACCTCAGCTCCACCCGACTTTTCTTCACTCGCAAAGCGCCCGTGCTAAGGAACCTTATTCCTTACCTCTTTGACACACCGCCAAAGCGCCTACCGACGCACCTCCAGCCTCAGCGCCGCCCGCTCCCTCGATGACTTGCCGCCGTCGTCCTCACTACACGCGTTGCCGACCTGAGCACACGTCAAGTTAGCGTTAGGGAGATGTGGCGTCACTTATCACACCTCGTTACGTCTGAGAGTGTATTGCATCGATTGCCGTGGTAGGTCCGACTGATTTCCCTTTTTGAGACCGTTCCTTCTAAAGAATTGCCCATAACAGTAGAAAATCTGGGCCAAAATATTTTCGAAAGCACATGTTAATATTGTTTTAATGAAAAGAATTGAGCCAACAGATTAGTTTTAATTAACCGGCATTAAATCACAAAAGAAACCGTCCGTGATCATGTCTCACTCTGATTGTGTGAATTCGATCTTTCATATATATTCCTATTCTTTTATCTTTTGTTTACATTTGATATCTAGAAATATTGCTACTTCTTTTGACACTCTTATATTTTTCTCTACACCACTGTGGAACATTACATAATCCCCTAGATATTTTGAGACTTTTAATTTCTTCTTTATTTTAGCCACTACGGTCATGTTTATGTTTTGCACTTCTAGTATTCTAATTGGCAAGTTTGCTAGGTTTGTGATTCAGGGCTGAAGCTTACGCTCGAGGCTGGGTCGTAAAATTTCATTTTTCAAAAACATTTGTTCAAGTAATTTTAATACTAAATGATCACCGTATTTAGCATGGTGTTTTGTACTTGTTTGCTCTAGTTCAAGTATTGCCGGGCTATTTCCCGACACCTCAGTACTTTTTTCTTTAATTTTTCAAAGATTGCACTCGAAATACAGTTATTTTTAACAGTTAAAAACAAATAAAAAATCAAAATATCACACAGAAGTATGGACCAAAGGTGAAACCAGTGATTGACTATGGGAGAGTTAGCGAGATATGGTGCTAGGTACTAGATGATCAGTTTAAAACCCAACCCACAGCAGGCAGAGCGAATATCACTAACAACTATGTTTGAGCGGGTCGGAGAGCGGTTGGCGGTTTGAAGCTGGTAAACTGTCGGGAAATAGGCTTAATCCTCTCTCCCGTAACTCCACACAAACAGGGAGCGCAGGTGACCGCCCTGAACACGAGTTCAAAGACGAAGGCACGCGCCTTTTCTTCTTGTTTTTCATAAATTATTTAAAAGTAAAATAGGCTTGCCATGTAAAATATTTATTAAAATAGATTTAACATCACGCTTCGCTTGTTTTAGTTTCTCAATATATATGATTCAATATTTAACATTTTTCTTGTTTTAAATAAATATCAAAATATTAATTCTACATTCGCCGAACAATATTTAATGGTTATTATTATGATTATCATCATTATTGAAATAATGTTACTTTATAAATAAAAAAATAATTAGCAGGCTCAGTAGCTTGTGAGTCATCACGGGTTAAATTATCAGTAAAAGATATTCACTGGTTGGTGATACATCAGAGCTTTGTACTTCATTCTCGTTATTTCAACCTTAACTATCAAAGTTATGGGTTTTGCGAAAAAAATGACACTACCTGCTCCAATTTCCTCATTAAATTTTGACAAATGAGTGAACTACGTTTACATATCTACAAGTAAATGTAAAAATTACATTCTTAGGACAGTAATGTTTGGTAGGCCTACTCAGTAATAGGTTTATACAGACGTATAGCTGCCGCGTGATATGGCTGGCGACCGTACGTGTCTGCCCGTCTCTCTGCAAAAATCCGTTGGATCATGAGAAAATGGATGATCGTCGAAACGATATTGGTGCAATACCCCTCATGAGTTCCGTCGTCTTCGTTCATTGGCTTTTTGATATGAATGAAGCAATTGACAAAGATGAGTAATCTCGTGTAAGGGAAAAGTGGAAGAGCGACGTTTGTTGGAGAATTCGAAGAGAGTTTCAAAGGACAGGTGTGGTTGACAGTCACATCATTTATTGTCTTCATTCCGAACGATAAGAGATGATGAGTCTGATAGCCATATTTGTCTTCCCACATCTCTGAAAAAGTGCAGGATCAAGAAGAAGGTGACTAGGACTGATATTTCAAATTGTTTTTCCGATACACGTATACGAGAGCCTACAGTTTAATTTTTTTGTGAATTCATGAAAGAGTGCATTTAATAAATTGTCTACATTTTTAATGAAAATGAGTGTGTCTGTTTATTTCTTAATCTTGCCACCACCAGGTAAAGACTCCTTATTTATTTTCCCTCTCCAGACATTTCAATGTAAAATAATAAATCTTATCATGATAAATGATAATAATAATAATAATAATAATAATAATAATAATAATAATAATAATAATAATAATAATAATAATAATAATAATAATAATAATTTGAAACTCGTGCGTGCGCTCGGGTCTCGCCTCAAAGCCTGCCAACCTGTCAGGGAGGTAGATAGCTGCGCCCACGTAATATGTAGACCACAAACGAAGGCTATTCTCGATCACGTCGAGGTGGCTGACAACATGCGCACGAAGCTATAAATAACGTATACTGGACCCCGCGCACAGTTCACTTCGGACACTCGTTCGAATACTGCAACGTCGTTGTGAACATGTCTGAAGAAGAAAAAATTAACGCCGTCTCTTCTTGCCGCGCAATCTCACAGAGTGCGAGCCCTTAGAATGAACATGCGGCAGGGACGTCACATGCCACGAAGTGCGCCACTCCAACCCGCTAGAAGTCACGCGCAAGGCGCGGGAGCCCAGTCCACCCCTCCGATTATAAATAGGCGGGAAGGGTGTTTTTGTGACATGAAGACCCTAAACGAGCGCGTTCCCAGTCGGTGGCGGTAGCTCAGAAGCAGCGCGCGGGTGCAATGATTGTCTTTATAAATAGATCTGACGAATGCTTCTCGCGACGAGACGCCAATTTTGAAAAGTAAACCTCAGGTACACCAGACGTTCCACTCGATCTTTCTTCACGCGCGCACTCACAAACCGCCTGCGCTAAGGAGCCTTATTATCTACCTCTTAGTCACAACGAAAAAGCGCGATGCCGACTCACGTCCTGTCTCCAGAGCTGCTCGCTTTCTTGCAGCGCTTCCCACCGTTGTACAAGCTCCCCACCCCACGCGACGCCAACCTCACAACACGTCACGATAATGTTAGGTAGTTTTAACGTTACTCATCACACCTTCTCGTTAAGACAGTGCGGACATTTTTTCCATTTCCGTGGTAGGCTCGTCCGGTTTCCCGTTTTGAGACTGTTCCTTGTAACCAATTGCCCGTAACAGTGGCAACTCTGGGCACAAACGTGCTCAAAACAGGTGTTACATTTTTTTTAGAAACTTGCTCGTACAGATTTTTGAATCGTTAATTAAACTGATTAATTTACCGGCATGGAATCGCAAAAAGCTTTCAAGAAACGCTGTCATGGTGAAGAGAAGAAAGTGATTTTAAACACATGTGGAATATTATGTGGAATAAAAAATTTCCTGCGAACCTATTTGTTAAATCTTACTGGTATTAGATCTCCAAGAAGACCTTACAGCAAATGTCGTAGAGTAAAAGAGTGAATGTTGCTTTTAAACGATTGCTCATAACAGTATACACTGGAAACTAAAATTTGAAGATGACTCATGCTCAGCATTAAAAAAAAAATCCGCGTGAAATTGATTCAAAATTACCGGCATCGAATTCGAAAAAAGACCTTCCAGCGAAAGATGTGGAAAAAAACGAGACCGTACGTTGTAAATAAACGACCGTAACCATACTTACTCGACACCACAATTTTTTCGGAAAAAATTTTGAATGTTATATGAAATAAAAAATTTGACGCGAAATGATTAATACAATTCAAGCAAAATTGCATACCATAAAACATTCTTGTTAATGCCCTCGAGGAAGAAGGATGATTGTTTTTTCTAAATAGCTGACATAACTATACACACACTGAACCAAAATTTGCCGGAACCACTTGTTGTTCCGTTCTCTAGAATAAAAAAATATTAGTTCCTAATAACCGGCCATGTATCCCAGAAAAGAAGGTTCTGTGAACCCTGTGGGAGAATGGAGACCGTTCTTTTTAAAAGAATTTTCCTCTTAAAAATTAACACTTGAAACTAAAATATACCGGGAAATCCGAAAGACTCGACTGTCTTCTCTAGTAGAACTTAAAATACCGTTGATGGAAATTATAGTGTTGTAGAGAAAGAGGTTTTTGTAATAGTGTCGGAAGAGAAGTATTTCCGACTATATGTTTATGGAAGAAGATTAAAGATTTTAATTGAAAACAGCTCTGAAAATTGTTATCCAATTAAACTTTGACTATAATGCGGTTTACGTGGTGGCGCATACCTCTGTTCGAGTATAATTGTGACATTGAATATAAAAAGGGAGCTCCAAATTCAAATGCCAACAACTTTACCCTTGCACCGAGCGATATTCTGGCCGCGCACCGCACACGTTGCCTTCAGTCCACCGAAGGGGGGGATTTAGGGATACGTTAATCACCGCAAAATTACACAATATTCTTTAGTTTTTGCAGCAAGAGGATCACACCGAATTTTTACATCCGAAATGAGGAATAATGCTTATTTTAATTCGAAATCGTTAGCGATAATGCTGGCCGTGTGAGAGACTCGTGTGAGAGAAAATGTAAGGAAATTTTGAGAGAAAGCCAAGAAAATATACCTGAGCAAACGCCTAGAGCTAAAAGAATTTTAACGCCGACTCGACGACAATATTCGAAAGATACGGATGTGGTACGGATCCTCTCTTATGAATCTCAAGGAAATTGTTACTTTCTTACGTTTCAATATTCTTTATCTAAATATTTAATTGCGGTCCCCATGCCGAACCAGTCAAACAGTACCTTTTTGTACATAAAATCATACATGCTTCTGGTCTTCAAGAGTTGCTCTTTACTAACCGTGGCTCCAACTTCACCTCCGAGGTCTTTGTTGATGTGTGTAAACTGCTACGTATTATACGTCCGCATACAACTGGTTACCATCCGCAGATCAAGTTTGCGCTGGAGCACTCTCATCGTATCCTTAAGGAGTATCTGCTTCATTACATGAGCGAGGATCTCAGCGACTGGGACCGTTGGATTTCCTATGTGTTCGCTGAGCAGAGCCCCTCCCCTCACATGGCCTTCTGGTTCAAGCCCTATGCATTAATCGTCGGTAGCCTCTACGAGCTGTCTTCCTCTATTCAGCGAGAAGATGACCCCGCGTCTGATAATATGAATGAAATCTATGAAAAATTAAAGAAAAGTAGTGCGTGTCCGTGAAATTTTAAGAATGATTTGACCTCAATCTCTTAATAATAACTTTTTATTTACCAGTGTTAATTTGAGCTCTGAGACCATGGTATTGATGTTTTCTTGTAATGTAAAAAATACTCTCCGCCTTTAGAGGCAAAAAGATTTTCAATATTTGGAAAATTACATTAATTACAAACCTCTTGTTTATAGCAACATCAGCTACCGAAATACGGGAAGGATAAACCATGCCATCTTTTATCGCTGATTTTGCTTCTCTAACTGCATTCTCGTTTCCATGTATACGAACATGTGCTGGAATTAAAGTTAAAGAAATTCTGAGGTTTGGAATTGATTTATAATTTAATTTCAAATTTAATTTTAAATCAGCCTGACTGGAGACTAATCCTTCCTAACCAGAAAGGTCAAGCCACCCGTTTTTTATTTAAACTATCAAATCTAGGATAATTAAAGCCTATAAAATTGGCAATTTTGTGTCTGGAGATCGATGTTGACTTTGGAATTATATTTTCACTAGCGAGGTTCGTCCTCTCCAAGTCCCTGGCTGATTCACCTCACCAAAATGAGTAATTTTGGGTGTCGACTTTGAAATGGAAGCACAAATATTGTGAGAACCGTATTGACCATTCCCTACTCACTTTCTTCTTTACAGAAACTTTCTGCCTGCTAGAAACATTTGAACTGCCCACTTGCTTTGATTTTGTGTGGATCATTATCATGTGAGTACAGCAAACGTTTGGCTGTGTGAACTCTGAGTGGGTGAATCAGGCGCTTCTTCTTTGTCCAATACTTCGCGCAAAGCTATTTGAATGTTTCGTGTACCTGCCAAACTTGTTGGAAAGTTCTCCGGGGTCGCTTCTAGAATCTCTTTCGTGCATAGGCTCTTGAAGATTTTGGTCTTACATCCTTCAATTTTGGTTAGCCTCTGAAGGAGAGATTATCTAGTGCCAGAACACGGTTTACTTCTGTACTGAAAATTTAAAGAGGGTAACATCTATCAATGGATCTATGATTTTTAAGACGTCACATTTTTGTGCTATACCTTTGCAACGATTGTTCTGATCTAACTTCTCACAAATTGAGCAGCTTAGTTTGCATTAACACGAAACCTTAAATGTACATGACAGCTACATTTATAGTACAATTTTGGTAAGGATATACATATACGTCTACCTTCTTTGATACTCCCATTACCCTGATCATACCTAAATGGATTTGCGCCTCGAAGATCAGTACCGCCATCCTGGAAAGAAGTTTCACTTTTCACCTTCTACTGTTTTAGGTTTTTCGATTCTCCAAGCTTTTACTAGTTTAATTTGGTTAACGTGGATTTTATTTATATCAATTCAATGTTTATGGCATTTAAATATAGTGGCACCTCGATAGTAATTCTTTTGATAGTAGCCGACTAGATTTCTGCCCTTTCTCATAATGTGTTGAATTGAGCTGAATTTCGTCCTCAGAGTATTTTTAAAAACCTTGTGTTCTACGCCCTGGTCCGTCTAAAGGAACTTTTTCAATGTCACTTGAAGAATGTAAGGAACCATATCCTACATTCCGTATTGTACTATATATCGTCGCTCATCAAAGAATTTCACTTCTTTTGTTTTATTTTCCTTGAAGCGTCGATTTTTGACGAAGTTCCTCTTCTGTATGATTTGAACACTAGTTCCTCAGCTTTCCGCTTATCTCTTTGTCGCAGGATGGGACGACTTTTCATCGTTATACATCGGGTTCTGCAACTCCTCCACATTAACACTTAGATCCTTAAATAGTTTAATATTGTCGTTGGACAACGGCTGGCCTTCACTAAAGGCAAAATGAGCGGGGACAGAGAATCTATTTTAATTTACGTTGTTAACAATGCTCATTTGTCTTTAATGTGGCTCCTAGAAACCGGGGCAAGCAGTAGAATTGAACTTCTTATAACACGAAAAATGTTAGGACGCAGTCATAAAACAGAAAAATAACGTACACTGTCACCAGTACTACGCCACAAGTCACTACACCGAGGTAGGCACTGGATGTACACTCGGCAGTGTCTGTTTCGAAACTCCGCGCACGGAAGTTATATGCCTACTCATTAGAGCCGCTGCCAACCTCCGTCGTGGACCAATACTTTTTACGCAAGCTGTGACATAAGGAGGCCTATATAAGTGGCAAAGCCCGGGGAAGAGTCGCGCTCCCTGCACTCTTAACAAGCTACGTTGCGTAGACGAGTGTCGGAGTATGTTTATTTTTTCGTGAACTTTGCAAGTAGTTAGGATCTCATTGACACCAGGAATTCAGTAAACCTGCAGGCACTTTTATTTATAAAACTTCACAGTGTGCGGCATGATATAAATATGGAGTAAAGGAAATTATTTGCATATTTAATTATTGGTTAAAGAAATATTGACCAATGCGCCATATTTGGTTTTGTTTAACCGACCCCAGAGTTGAGTAACTCAGATTACTTTACTGTGATGCTTAGATTAATTTATGAATCTGGGTCTCCAACGTTGTTTTAAAAAAAACTATTTTTATTTCGGTCTTTACTTAGAAATCTGTGTAAATAATTGTAGACTTGTAGATACTCCAACTGAAATATTTACACTGGTATTAACTAATTGTCCTTTTGTGGCATGTTAATTAAACGTTTGTGTAATCAGTGAGAAAATTATGGAATTAAACGTAATTAATCTGAATAAAATCAGTTATAAATAAATCCTTTAAGTATTTATGTAAATAAATTCGCCCGAAATATTGCCAATTTTTGATACCAAATGCATAGTCGACAACCAAATTTGCCGAGAACAGTGTTTAACGTCACCTAAAATTTAAAAAAATTCTGCGAACTGATAAGGTTAAATTAACCGCTATTATATTATAACCGCTATTAAAAGACCTTTTTGGAAACCCTGTCATGGAAGAAAAGAGAGCGTTTTTTTCGAGAAAATATTGCCTATATTTCGCGCAAAATTACACGAGAAGTATTCATATTTCCGAAAAGTTGATCGTAAACTTATTGGAAGATCCGTTTTTGAGGAACAGATTTCATTAAGGAAATATCTATATTATCAATATAATCTTGTTCAGTCCATAGGTACAGAAGTACACCTTCGTTTCTAAGCACGTATTTCAGTGTGACCTGCGACTTTTTCTGTTCGTTTTGACGATTGTCATTTGTGAAACTTATAGCTTTTATATGTCACAAAGTGCGAAGCTTCTGTGTTTTCGTGTATTGAATGGGGCGAAGAGATTTATTATATAATATGATATCGTATTATTATTTTATTACTATATATTGTGATGTTTGGTCTGTCCACCAAAACGCCATAGCCACATATGCAGCAGTGGCGTCAGCGCAATGCATGGTTAAGAGGGAAGCATGCCGCTGCGGTCAGGGAGGAGAACGTAATCTAATATCCGTGTACCACACCTCCGTGCGGTATTTGCCGGATAGGGTAAACGCGAGCGGTCAGTCCTATAGAATTATGAAGCGCTACCTCTCGTGTGCGAAAGGGCCGTCACTTTAATACACCGGACGGTTGGCCGGCACCTTCTTGTGGGTTATGCCGTTAACGGTGTTACGTAGTTGGTCGTCTGAATACGTGAAGCGGTCAGTAAGAAAAACGCCATCTTGTAAGATTGTGGAGAGAAATTGCCTAGTTATGTCCGGAGAGAGAGATCCGCTATTACGAGGGCATTCAATTAGCAGTGAAACTTCCAAGTGTGAGCAGAGTGTTGTGAAATTCGAGGTTACATTGTAAGGAGGAGTAGGGGTAAAATTTTCGAGAACAGAATTGACGTGGAAAAGGTGGTGAGAACTGCAATCCTTACGTTGAGGTTGTGTAACTAATGCATGCCGATAGCGACCTTAAGGACACTGAACAGCGCCGTTAGTTAGTGCAAGGGGTACGGGTACTTCGGTGAAAAAATGAAAATGAAAATGAAAAAATGAAAATTCGAAAAAAATGAAAATTCGGAAAAAAAAATGAAAATGAGTCTCGCGAACGAGCGAGTTTCGTGGTAATAGAATAAGCAAAATTTTCCATTTGGAAAATTCGATCGGAATTTAATGTGGATTGGTTGACGCCCACACCCAGTAATCGGCGCATAGTGGAGTCTACGAAGACGGCAACGTGGTGGAGGCCACGGCGCCAAAACACATGTGCGCCCAGCATATTTGCGAGTCGTCGGTGACCCGACGAGGCTCAGGTGGGAGTGTGAATCAGCGCAAGGTAAAGAAACAGCATGATGAAAGGTTGTGAAAAGCATGGAAAGTGAGAGGCCTAGGAACGCTATGAATTTTTTTTTTAGTAGTGATCGTGCCTTCGAACCAATCGGCTTAATCAGTTATTAGGTGAAATTCGAAGTGAACGGGAACGTAGTTACTGAGATTAAAAGACTGGAAACGAACTGATGTTTGAAAATGAGGCAATAGCTCCGTTGTAGATTCGTGGCACGTTTAATTCAGTTTTGATTACAGAAACTCATTTGAATTGTATTAATTTTGTACGTAGTAGAATATGAATATGTAGTTGATGTAGTAACTGTAAACTGTTGTCTCATGTATTGTAGGACAAATGAAAGTCCCGGCGTCAAAAAAAATATTAGTTGCCATTCAATTCAGCGGACGCTGACTCGCAGTTCAGGTGATCGCCACGTGCCCAAGGTTCCACAAAGGCGACCAATTAAAAACAGAAAAATGGGTCGCATAGGCGGGTGATTGCCTAGAGTCAATCAACAAAAATGATTAGAAGAAGGTTCCAGAATACCGATGATAGAATAAATCAGAGAGAAAGCATCACGCACGTGACAGAGTTCAGAAATTTCCAAATGAGGTGGGGGGAAGAATGAGAGGGAGCAACTGAGGATTTAGAAAAATGACATTTGAGTTGGTGACGGTAGGGAGAACACATGTTAGGGAGACTCGAGTTGGGGACCTGAGAGATAATACAGAAACTAGGAACGCAAGAGAGAAGATTTGAGCTAGTGACTTGAGAAACAAGTACTTAATAAGATTAGACTTAGGCAACTTATGGCGGAGTCAAATAACTTCTGGAATGTGACTGTCCAGTGCCTGCCAGCTTGAGCGATCCGACTATCTTACTTTAACTCAATCGCAATAATTCCGTGTGGTGGATCGGTCGTGTCGACATCCTAAAAGCAATTAAATGGGTGAGCGAACGCAGACGAGGTGGCGTGTAACGGCCTCGTCTCACATAACGGCATCCAGTTCATCGCTTCAAACAATACCGAAAATGCCCACCAAAGTGAGGTAAGACGATCGTCGCCATAATTATTTCTATGTATTCGTCCATCTCCATTTAACTAAAAACAACAGTTTTAGACTGGGAATTTTTAAGAAAATAGTAATTTCAAATGGTATTTAAGAACTTTCTATTAGTCAATATACTTGTCCCTCCACTTAAAACGGGTTACATATAAAATTGAATCTCTTTGTATTATTAAAATAGCGAATAGACGTAATTCATCCTTTCGTCGCAGAGGACATAATCTTAGAGGTTCTCAATGTCGGTACCGGATAGCAAATAAGATCACTATTGGTGGCCTTAATGGCCGAGAAATTTAGCCTGTTTGCAACTTTCCTCAGATTACTTGCTTCTTGAACTTGTACTTATTTGTATCCAAGCAGAATAGCACTGAATATTGAACATGCCATCACTAGCGACGATCTGGAAGAAGAATTGGTAATTATAAAAACCATAAAAAAAGACGCGGCTTAAGAATATTTAGTGAAATGAAGAAAATTTAGGAAACGGATGGTATTAAAATATGCAACGAAGAGATAGTGTTAAGCATGACAAAAAATGTAGCATACATGAAGCAACTACAAACGGAAACCGATGAATCATAGGGGCTATACAACATTAAGTGAAATATCTCAAAAGAAATAGAAAAGCTCACCGATTCGCATGGAACAGGTTTCTAAGCGGATTAGAAAATGACATTCACGGCAGGTAACAGCTGGCATATAAAGTTTTTCGGCATAAAAATTGTGAATTAAATGCCACTGATGATTACATTTACGGCAATATCTAAATTAAAAGAATGAAGTAAATTTAAAAACTGCTATTTTTCGTGGGATTCGCTGAAAAAATAAATATTGAAATCTCCACATACAACAATGGATATTAAAGAACGGTTACTACGTGTAAATGTTTTGAGAATTATCTCAAAGTTTTCTAAGAAAATGAAATAATCTGAAGCTCTGTTTGTTGGAGGTCTGGAGATACAAAGTCAGATAAATTTTAGCGTAGTGAGATGAAACGACTGTGTCTTCCAAAACGTTTTCAACTGCATATGAATTGAATTCTGGCAAGAAGGTAGAATCTATACAGTGTACAATTAGACACGAGACAGATCGAATAGCACAACAGTCTGTTACGACTCATGTGCCCTCTTCTGATACGAGGGGATAAGTTCCCCCCGCTCCGCATGTCTTGAATCGGAAAATCTTTAAAACCCAAAAACTGAACAATAAATACCCAGTAAGCTGAGTTCAGTTAAGGGACATTATGGGAAGCGGAAACATGGAAGCATATTGGGCTTATCAAAGAGCTCGGAGACAATTCGGCAAAATCACTCGGTTTATCTTTTAGTGAATCAGAAGCGCGCGGCGTCGATCAGGCGCGGAGAAGTAGGAGGAATGTGAGATGAGTCGTGGGCGTCTGACTAAACGGAGAATGAAACTGGAAAGAAAGTGAAGGAAACGAACACGCCATGTGGGCGTTTGCGCCATGTAGAAATTCCTGCGGATTCTTGCAACTACGCGTATACTCGATAAATTGTAATTTATGTGCCGCCAAAATCGGAACATAATTATGGGCCAGTAGAGTATAAAATTAGCAATTACCAGCATTATGTTTTCAATTACCAACTACGCGAGGCAAGTTGCCATTTGCTCATGACATGTGAGAGTTTGATGACGCAGGACAAATTTAAATTCCGTGTTGCGTATTAATCTCTCGACGCACGTTTACCACTGATACCAGCAAAGGTGACTCAGGGTATCGTCTGATGTCACTGCTGTTCCTCTGACCGGGAGGCTCTAGGGTTCGAGGGGTAGGATTTTCGATGCTAGCTA
>BLKR01010882.1:0-43926 GCA_011170035.1 Teleogryllus occipitalis
ACCGTCACTAGCCGTGACGTATCAGCCAGGCGATCAACGCCGACCTCGGTGGCCACTGCCGCCCCTCGCTACACTCCCGACCGCGGCGTAACCCGCCGCGCACTACTAGGAGGCTCGAGGCGACTGCGGCCAGCTATCACGTTACGACGCTTATCGCCACTGCGGGCGATAAGGCTCGGCGAGGCGAGAAGGCCGTTAAGAATTATTGTACAGTATTTGTTACGTTGTTCTGTGTATTGGTTATTGGTGAAAGTAAATGGTTATTAAACATTGACTGTTTAACTTACCTTGCATCCTGCAAATACAACTTTGGCGACGAGGATATAAGAACAAGACGCGTGAAGAACAATGGAGCAAATAACGCAAGTGATCGCGATGTTGCAAACACAACATCAAGAACAGATGAGAATGTTAATGAAACAATTGGAGATGCAGAAACAACAACAAGTCCAGCAGATTCCGGTATTTCCACCATATAGTAAAGATCAGGAGGACTGGACAGTTTATATAGAACGTTTTGAGCAGCACTTGGAAGCACATCTAGTGACAAATGAAGCACAGCAGCGTGCACATTTTTTGGCGTGTGTGGGGGAAGAAACCTTCATTACGATAAAGAAAATATGCTCAGAAGAAGATCCAAGAAAATTAACATTCAGTCAACTGAAACTAAAACTGGCCGATCATTTTGAAGAAAGAATACATGTAGTGACCTCAAGATATAAGTTTTTTCAAACGAAACTAAAACCAGGTCAATCACATGCGGAATGGGTGGTAGAGCTGAAAGGTTTAGCGAAATCATGCAAATTTAAGTGCGATAAAAGTAACTGTGGAGAGTCATATGCAAATAATATGATTAGAGATATGGTTATATTACATACCCCGATAAATCAAGTGCGTATAGATGCAATACGGAAAGAAGAACCAACACTGGAAGAAGTGATGAAGATTGCTACAACACACGAAATGTCTGAAAATCTAGTAAAGCAGATGAAGACAACAGAAGAAGTGAGCAAAGTCACAAAGGAGAAAGAACGAACAGAAGAAAAAGTAAAATCATGCCCAGGTTGTGAAAGTAACCATAAACGAAGTCAGTGTTGGTTTAAAGAGGCAAAATGTAGATTCTGCAAAAAGATCGGACACATACAAAGTGTTTGTTTAAAGAAGAAACAAATGGCGGGCAGAAAACAGGAAAACCCAAGAGAAAACCCAAAGAGTGTGAAACGTAGCACCAAGCAGTCAGAAGAAATGGAGGTAGACCAAATACAGACGGTGAATATGATTTTGAATTCATCACAAGGAAGAAAGATAAGAGTGCAATTGGAAATGTTAGGAAAAAATATGGAGTTCCAGATCGATACAGGGGCTACAGCAAATCTAATAAATCTAACAACATATCAAAAGTTAGGTGCACCGAGATGTTCCAGCGGTAAAGCAAAGTTAAAATCATATCAAGGAATAAACATCCCAGTAAAAGGTGAAGTAGAAGTGACTGCAAGATATAAAGGAATACAACGGAAGTTACGTTTTATCATAGTGAACCGATATGATGTACAGAATATATTGGGAATGGAAGGCATAGACTCTCTTGGTTTCACGGTAGAAGATAATGTCATGTCAGTCGACAACACAAGTAAATGTGCAGAAATGAAGAAAATATGTGAAGAGTTTTCCGAAGTGTTTTCAGAAGGCCTAGGTCATTGCACAACATATAAAGCTCACATAACGATGAAAGAAAATTGTCAACCAAAATTTTGTAAAGCAAGACCGGTGCCATTGAATTTGCAAGAGCAAGTAAAACAAGAATTGCAACGATGGGTACAAGAAGGAGTGCTCAAACCAGTTAATAATGCAGAGTGGGCCACTCCAGTGGTAATTATAAAAAAGCCAAATGGTAAACTAAGGTTGTGTGGAGATTTTAAAGTTACATTAAATCCACAAATGTTAATAGACCACTATCCTATGCCAAAACCGGAAGAAATATTTGCGAAACTACAAGGTGAATGTTTCACGAAAATAGATTTATCGGAAGCTTATCTGCAGTTAGAGTTGGATGAAGAATCGAAGAAAATGATGGTAATTAATACAAATGATGGTTTGTATCAGTTTCAAAGGCTTCCGTATGGCATCGCCAGCTCGCCCGCGATATTTCAAAGGTTTCTGCAACAAATTACGGAGAAAGTACGAAATTGCGCTAACTTCTTGGATGATATTATTGTTACAGGCAAAACGGAAGAAAAACATAAGCAGAATTTGCGGATGCTGTTACAATTGTTAAAAGACAATGGACTCAAATGTAATTGGGAGAAATGTGAATTGTTTAAGACTTCTATAAACTATTTAGGCCACGTAGTGGACAAGCATGGAATTCGACCAACAAAGGAAAATATTGAAGCAATTACAAGAATGCCAGCACCTCAAGATGTGAAACAACTCAGCTCATTCTTAGGTAAGGTTGCTTATTATTCCAAATTCATTAAGAATAGAGCAATGATCTCGGCACCACTAAACCAGTTACAGAGGAAGAATGTGAAGTTTATTTGGTCGACAAAGTGTGAAAATGCATTTCAGTATCTGAAACAAGAACTGATTAAAGCAACAAGATTGACGCACTACGCGCCAGGTCAACCGCTACTTCTCGCGACTGACGCGTCAGAAAATGGTATTGGCGCTGTGATATCAACGACTACACCAGAAGGCATTGAAGTACCAATTGCATTTGCATCGAAAACATTAAACGACGCACAGAGAAATTATGGACAAATTCAAAAAGAGGCATTAGCAATAATCTATGGGGTGAAGAAATTTCATCAATATCTGTATGGCGCGAAATTTACGCTCATTACAGATCATAAACCACTTACGTCATTGTTCAATCCAAGAAAAGGTATTTCAGAGAGAACGGAGAAGAAACTGAAACGATGGGCAATTTTCCTCTCTGATTATGATTTTGAGATTGTTTATAGGTCAACTTCACAGCACGGCAACGCAGACGCGCTGTCGAGGCTGCCGGCGGGGCCAGACGAGTCATTCGACAAATCGGAAGAAGCCTGCGCGTACATAGACTTTGAGGATGGCGACGCCCTGTTACGATTGCCGCTGGACGCAAAAAGGGTAGCGCAGGTAACACGGGAAGACCGCCTGTTAAAACAAGTAAGTGGTTATTTGAGTAAAGGTTGGCCAACAAGGAAACTAAATCATAGTTCAGCAGACTTAAATCAATTTTTGTTAAAGAAAAACGAGTTATCAATGCAAGATGGGGTGTTAATATATAATTGTGAAGATAACGTAAGAGCTGTAATTCCAAAGAAGCTGCAAGCAGAAGTGTTAAAGTTATTGCATGTTGGACATTGGGGCATTACCAGGACAAAAACGGTTGCTAGAAGATATGTGTATTGGCCGGGGATGTCAAAAGATATAGAAAATTTGATACGTAATTGTAATATATGCAGACAGAACCAGGCAAGTCCGCCGAAGCACTTTTCGAGCTGGCCGAAAGCTGAAAAACCATGGGAGCGAGTACATATTGATTATGCGGGGCCGTTCTATGGGTCAATGTGGTTAGTAGTGACAGATGCCTTTTCACAGTATCCATATGTGTGCGAGACGCGTACCGCAACAACAGAAGCAACAATTCAAATGTTAACGAAAGTGTTCGTAATAGAAGGCTTACCGCAATTGTTGATATCGGATAATGGCGCACAATTCACATCACATTTATTTGAGAAATTTTGTATAGAAAATGGCATTCAACACCTTAGGACAGCTCCATTCCACCCACAGTCAAACGGGGGAGCAGAGAGATTTGTACGCACATTCAAAAGTACCATGATTAAGGCAATGGCAGAAGGAGTTGGTAAAGATAAAGCACTACAACAACTATTAGTAACGTACAGAGCAACTCCAGTAGGTAACGAAGAGAAAAGTCCAGCGGAACGACTTCATGGGAGGCAGCCGAGGACATTATTGGCACTATTAGTACCCGTCAAACGCCCGAAGCAAGTAGTGAATACAACATTCAAAGTCAAAGATAAAGTCTATATTCGGTCGTTTAAATCCTATCCAAAGTGGATTCCAGCAGTGATCCACGAGACTATAGGGCATAGAATGTATCTGGTACAGTCAGAAAGCGGTATCATGAGAAGACACGAGAACCAGATTACAAAAAGGTGGAACATGCATAGAATAGACGACAACCAACAGAAGAGTAATGTTCATTGTAATTTTCAGCCGGCTATAATGCGGATGGCGGAACCAGCCATCACACACGAGCCAGCGGCTCGGCCGGCAACACCATCGGACGACACATCCCGAGGAGGGGTGCGACCAGAGGCGGAGTCATTCGCCGAACCCAGCAGCCGAGACGCGTCACCAGGTCCAGCCCTGCTGCGGAGGTCACGTCGTCATCGTGGGCACCCATATGCCCACAATAAAACGGGGAGGAATGTGGTATCCCCCCAATCAGAAGACGAAACGGAGTTACGCTCCGCCGCGCCGCTAGTGGAGGGGCACAGCCCCTCCCCTCCCCCTTCACCGGGCGGTGGGGTATAAAGGCATGGTCGGGAGCAGGGCGCTCCCGTTCAGTTACCGCTTCGCGTAGCTACCACCGCCGCACTCGCTACACGCCCTACCGCGGCGTAACCTGCTGCGCGCTATAAGAGGACTCCAGTCTGCTGCCGCCGACGCTTGCTACCGTCACCAGCCGTGACGTATCCGCCGGGCGATCAGCACAGACCTCGGGGGCTACTGCCGCCCTCGCTACACGCCTGGTCAAGGCGCCATCTGTGGCGCGCTACAAAGTGACTGCAGACTACCGCCGGCACTTGCTACCGTCACTAGCCGTGACGTATCAGCCAGGCGATCAACGCCGACCTCGGTGGCCACTGCCGCCCCTCGCTACACTCCCGACCGCGGCGTAACCCGCCGCGCACTACTAGGAGGCTCGAGGCGACTGCGGCCAGCTATCACGTTACGACGCTTATCGCCACTGCGGGCGATAAGGCTCGGCGAGGCAAGAAGGCCGTTAAGAATTATTGTACAGTATTTGTTACGTTGTTCTGTGTATTGGTTATTGGTGAAAGTAAATGGTTATTAAACATTGACTGTTTAACTTACCTTGCATCCTGCAAATACAACAATTAGCATAACACCTGAAAGTGAATGTTATTGCAATAAGAAGAAAAGAAACAGATCAAAAATAAGGCGGCAAACTTGACAAATGATATATTTATGATTTGATTACTTATGTTCTTACAGTTATATGCTGGTCATACTGAAGGTATTGTGAATATTATTATTCTAACAACAAATATAATTTAAATACAGATAAAGGGAAAGACAGTAATATACAGAAATAAGATCTGATACAAATTACTCGTCAATTCAGTACAACAGGTCTACACACCACCATCAGGCACCTCTTTATGTTTGACTGTAAAAAACATGGCGGCCCTTAGTTCTGCGAGAGTCCACCAAGAGCGCTGAAACCATAGTGTCAGCCACTCTGCTACTCGCGCAACTTTTCTTGAACGATGGATTGAAGAAATGCAGGAGGAGTGGGGGTTTTAGTCACAAAGTGGGCCACTAGCGTATTTACGTAACCTCTGGAAAATCAAAGTCAACCTGCTACGTGTGCGGCCTGATCATCGCTCTGGCTAGGCAACAGCAGCGACACTAGATAGGAGTTTTAGGTGCCACCCTTGAAGGTTCTGGACCTGCCTCAGCCATTTCTTTAGATAATGGTAATAAAGCTGAACATAAGTTCTCGACTGTGAAACAACTAGCTTTGACTAGCATCTGTTTCGCGCCAACCAAGTTTTAATGCTTGGAATGTTGTCATCAGTGCTCGCTGCGAGCTTTTGTCTTCAACTGTTTATTGCTCAAGGGAGGGGGAAGCAAGATAATCGTTCAAGAAGTTGCGCGAGTAGTATGTAGTATATTCTATCTCGTTGATCGGAGTGCACGTGTTGGAAAGAAATGGGTGGGCTCCTCCAGTGCACCGACTCCACTTTTGCTCGCTCTGCGCAACACCAGTTTGCGTCACGGACCACGTGACCATAAAATGGGCACTTCGTTTGATATGTCAGACCAGACGTTGGCCGCTATGTTGCAGGGAGAGCAAGAAGTATTGAGAAACATTATGAAAGTGGCATAGAGCGCTTGCCTTGCTCTATGAGAAAATGTAAAGTTAAAAAAAAATCGGCATCAAAGACCCTCAAAAGATGGATTCTGGCTACACCATGTGTAACGGTCTGTTAAGAAGCGTCCAATGTTTATTATTTTTTATTAGAAAAAGACGCAGTCGAGCCGAGTTACGAGGAGGATCGATGGTTAAGCCGCGGACGATGGAAGTGTGTTGAATTCGAATGTTGAAATGGAACGGAAAAATTCAAGATGTTACTGTTTACAATTAGTGTGGATTAGAATGTGGATGCTGGAGATCGCTAGGTTGCAGAACTACAGCATAGGGGAGTGCAGATAAACATTTATTATTCCATTATTTCCAGATTATAACAAGGTCAAGAATGTCATTTTATTTTAAGGTACTGAGACAACATGGCTAAGCATAAATTTATTAAGAATTAACTTAATTGTTGTTTTAATAAATTGACAAAGTGCACTTGCTTAGTGATGAGAATTTCGATCGGTGAAAGCAAAGAAAATTAATTCTAAATATTATTGTTATGATATCGTGAAAAGGGTTTTACATGTATTTGTCTGTTGTTATTTGTTAAATGAGTTACAAGTAGCGAGAAGATTCTCGCCAACATTTCAGAAAAAAGAAAGAAAATTCAAAATAAATTCAGAATGAAGTTATTTGATTTTACTTAGAAAACTTACGAGTTATTATTTACGACGGTATTATCCCAGAAAAATACGAATAAATTTGAATTCATACATCTTCCCAAAGCATTAATATTATTATTTTCAATTCCCTGTATAGGGTCGATTCGCGTACCCACGAATTCAAAGAAATTTGTTAGAATGGTGCTCCGCAACCCATGGGTAAATAATTACGTACGGGTTTATTTATTTGTGTAATTTTAGGAAGGCATACGTAGAAGGGGTTGCGGGGGTATATGTTTATTATAGATATATAGAAACCATGACACATGAGTTGGAGGACTTTTTCTAAATTTAGCAACTGGATTTATCCACTTTTTCGTTACCAGGGCCCTGTAATAAGAGTTTTCTGCCGAAAATTCGCTGTAATTTCGCGCAGCATTATTTAAATTTCTCTCTACACCATAGTGAGAAAATGAAAATAGTAATCGTTGATGTTCACAGTGCAATACCGGGTAGATAACTGGACTTATAAAAAAACTTTTTCGTCATCAGAGAACCGCAAAAAGAGTATTTCCATTAAAATTTCGATATCGACTCTCTGCAGATTTACAAAACTTACCCTACACTGCTTACGAAGTTATTTCATATATTGAGTTGAGAAATTTTCAGCTCACGGTGAATAAAACAAAATGTTATAAAAGCAAAACAAACAGGGGAGCCATGATAGAAATATGACAATTAAAATGGAAAATAGATTGGAAATCATTTTCAGAACGATGTAGGAAAACGCTAGGAATTAGTAATGAAACTGAATTACTGTTTTCTGTATACCAAAACACAGACAGGTTATATCACTATTGCGTATTTACTTGCAGGATAGGTAACTATTCTATAGACTATGACACCATGAAAACACCTTCATTTCTAAAGAACTGTTATAATGTGAAAATAACGAATAATAAATCGTACATTACGAAAATTAAATAAATACAAGAAGCTTCAAAATGAACAGATCACAAACAAAAAGAATTAAACAATCTCAAACAATATAATCCTCGTAAGCACATAGAATTACAGAAGAATAAAAACAAAATGTAGACATTCTATAATCTGAAATGAGCCTGGACCAATTCAAGAACTATAAAATTATGTGATCATTACAACTATACTTATGTCACACATGTACTAATTCGTTAAATAATTCCAGTCAAAATTCCTTTTTGTGAAAACGTTTACAAATGAACAATATTTGTTTTTCTATTACATACTTACATACATTCTTAAACGTCTCTAAAACCTAACATCAAATTTTCACATGTAAAAATAACTGTCTGGCAGTGCACGGTTATACAATACGAATGATTAAAATGACTAATGTACATTCAATATTCACATAATGTACACATTCAATCATATTCACAAAATGACATAATGTACGCATTCAATATTCAAGAAATTTGTAACTTTTCGAATTTGTGAAACAGCTATTATCGTAACGCTAGAAAATTTACTATTCAGTTAATTTTAAATTACCGCCTTGAAGGTTTAATTAACATTTACTTTGGAAACCTTAGTCGTGAAAATAATGAATTCTTATTTAACTTTTGTTACGAGTGAGCGAAGGTCAAACCTCAACTTCAAACACTCCCGTTTCAACGATCAGAAGAGGTCGCCTTTCCTGTGCCTACTCCAGTTACTGCATAGTATCTACTTGCACACTAGCGAATTTTACCACTACAAAAATTATAACTTATTTTCTTTTCGATATATACAAGATATCGCGTTGAACGGTTTTTTGGTTGGAACCCATCCTACAGCCATGGATCTGGCACCTTTCACCATGGATCCTCTTTCGTAGGTGAATTTCGCGTTGCCTTTTGCGAAAAATATCCCCTGCTGTACATTCAGTTGACTCCGCAATATTCTTGCACGCGATAAGAATCGCTTGGAAGCTGATCCTAGGATTCCAAACTGAGGACAGAAATGTACGCAATGTAATTATGCGCCGATCGTGCTATTCTAAATGCACTTGCGGTGCACTTGCGGTGCTGCTCACCAAATTATTTAGGCGTGATTTAATCATTTCCACTCTTTTCTATTCTTTCTGTGTGGTGTCTCTCAAGGAAGTGTGCTGGGTTCAGTTCTCTATGTATCATACACTTCTGACCTGCCTACAACCGAAGAAACAGTAACAGCTACATTTGCAGACGATACATTAGTTCTTGCTTCAGACAGTGATCCATAGAGGCTTCTAGATTACTTCAGGAACATCTCAACAAACTACAAGCATGGCTAAATACTTGGCGAATAAGTGCAAATGAAAGTAAATCAAGTCACATTGCTTTCACCATGAAGAGAAGAATTTGTTCCCCGGTGCTATTGAACAGAACTAACCTTCCACAAACAGATTCAGTGAGATATTTAGATGTTTATCTGGATACGAGACTTACGTGGAAAAATCATATAATGTGTAAACGAAAAGAACTCCAGTTCAAATATAAAAAACTGTATTGGTAAACTCAGCGTTAGCTTTAGACAATAAATTACTCATTTATAAATCATTCTTATAGTGAAGTTATAGTGAACTTCTGGGGACCAACTTTTTTGGTTTTTCCGTATCAGTGGTTCACTATACCAGATGTCAAAATGAAATAGAATTTCTCCACAATGATTGATTTTAGTAACATAGAGAATCACCTAATAACGTACGAGATCCTTTCGGAAGCGGTGCGGCGACGCAAGCGGCTAATGAAACTGATCCCTTTTCCGTGCGGACGGTTGGTAGTAGTAGTAGTGTCGTCAAGTGTTTAGATGATTGGTGAAACCTTGGGGAGGGTTTTAGATATACGAATAATCGGTGATTCAAGAATACGGAACAAAATATTCGCAGAAGCGGAGCAAGTAACAGTTTGCCGATTGATTAGCAAACCAGAACTTATGAACAGTTTATTTTGTTCTTATTGGAAGTGTTCTTATTTGAAATTACTTCAAGAGAGAGGAGAATGGACAGCCGTAAGTGGAAAGCTGCGGCATCGGAATGATATTGGAGTTAATCATGATCGCGGGCGCCTACGGGAACATACACTGTTGCGGAATGGCAGTTCATTAAGGCGGCTCCACACATTTGTTGTTCGGCGAACAGTGAGGAACCACTTGCCGAATCCCGAGTAGTGTGGATGAGTTGCTTGCTATTTGTCGAGTGACGAACATTCGGGGTTCGCGTTACCCACCGCGTGTCGGTCTTGTGGACACATCAAAGGAAGCGAACATTCGCCGAACACGGCAGCTGCTCCGGATAGGGCCAGCGCTAGCTCGTTGCTCGGCGAATGCCGAATATGTGGAGCCGTCTTTAGATACGTAACATCAAGGAAACTGCCAATAAATAACTACGCTTTTAATGGAGGCCTTTGCTGAATCTAAATACATATCTGAGGTTACTAATAAAGCTGTTGGAAATTTAATGCTAAAAAGTATGAGAAAATGTTTGATGCAGCGTATATAAAAATTTAAAGAATGGTGTAAGGATAAATAAATATTAAATGTAAGTGAGAATGTTGGGCTAGGTATTTCAGTGAGGAAGCATCACTTGTGTTTCACGTTGTGTTCAAATACATACATTTTTACTCATGTGTGTCGTTTGATTTTATTGTCGTAATGTAAACAAGGGTGACATTATTTAGTTCCTAGGGGACAAATACTTCATTTTAGTTCATTTGCTAGCAATAAATCCCACATTTTATCCTGATGGTGGCAAAATATATTGTTTTTCGTTATTTTACCAATGTGCATGAATATAATGTCCCTGTCTTTTCGTCAGCGGCTCGAACCCTCGAGCACTGCGTGTGCTTAGGCCCACTGCTGGTCGCGTTGGAGGGGGAGGGGGGTGAGCCTTTGGCGCGCAGGCGGTCGGCGCTGAGGCGGCAGCCGACAGCAACTGTTGAAGCCCTCAGGTTCACGGACACTCGATTGATTGATTGATTTTTTTCGTGTTTCTGGGCGCGTCAACTGCTTTGGTCATTAGTCCCGTTAGTGTAGTGTATGTTTCTTCTCGAGAGATGTGGTGATCTTCCCCGCTGCACGGCGAGATCCGGCGCCGACCTACCGTCGGCTAGTGGAGTTTCCCCCTAACCAGGGCTCTCCCACCAGCGGGGCACCGCCCCAGCTGGGACAAGCTCTACCCTCCCGACCGGTCTCCCGGAATATATGGTAGTGTGCATGTTAGTGTAAGTGCGTGTGTAAAGGGAGAGGATAGGAAAAGGAAGAGGAAGGAAAGATCGCGCGTGGTCCGTGGCCCGTTTGGTAGACGGGCACTCGAGAGCGTACAACAGTTTTACTTTCTCGTATACGTACGTCTATGCGGAGTAATATAGATAGTATAGTGAAAGTTATGAAATGCTGCAGAAAATATATTTTTTTAACAGCTTTATTTTCTATCTGTTTAATCCACTGATTTTACAGAGCTTTGGATGACTTATTACTAGTATTGGGTTAGAGCATACGCAGGTTGGGAGTTCATTTAGTGGAAGGTCCCTGTGGCTTTCTTACTTTTTTCTTAATTTAGTGCTCGATTTTTTTATATTTATTTTGAATTTGTGACATTCTATTGTTTTATTTTATGTTTGTAAGTTTAATAATTCCTTATATTCAATTTGAATTATTATTGAAGCGCTTATGGTGGGTGTAATATATCGTTGGGATATCTTGAAATAATTTTAATGTCTTCTGCTGAACGTCCTGAATTAAAGTTTTTAACACATTCCGCTTTTGGTAGTTCCTACAAACATTTGACTGATAGTCTTCTCATGTAAATATTTATGTTTTCTATTTTCAATTCGTTTCTAATTTGTCTATTTGACACTGCCATGGTGCTTCAATTATGCGTCATAAACATTTATTTTGAACCACTTGGATTTTCTGTTACTTTTTGCGGCTCCATTCCAGACAGTACAAGCATAAGTAAGATATGCTCTAATAACTGATTTGAATAAAATTTTAACTCGTTCTATGCTTAGTCTAGAGTGGCTATTTTTGTGTGGATAAAGGTTTGCTATTTTCACGTATGTTTTATTTTCAATTACTTTAAGATGATATTTCCACGTTAGTTTTTGGTCTAAAAGTATTTCTAAATACCTCACTGGTTGATCTTTTTGATCTATTTTAAATTTACATTTTTAATTATTAGTGGGTTGGGCATTTTAGATCTTCGTAGCGTATATATCTTGGGTTCTGATTTAGAAGGGTTTATTTAACATTACCTGTTCTCATTTAGATTGTTTATTAACAAAAAGCCACAAAATAAACCAAAGTTAGGAAGCTATTTTTCCATCTTTATACATAGGGAGTCCACGTCACAAGCAGGAATATGCTCAAAATGCAATGGCATCTTCATGGGGAGAGACGTGTAGGGAGAGACGGGTAGGAAAGACGGGTAGGGAGAGACGGGTAGGGAGAGACGGGTAGGGAGAGACGGGTAGGGAGAGACGGGGAGAGAGAGACGGGGAGAGAGAGAGAGAGAGACGGCGAGAGAGAGACGGGGAGAGAGAGAGGGAGAGACTGAAAAAGAGGGAGAGACGGAGAGAGAGGGAGAGACGAACAGAGGGAGAGACGGAGAGAGAGAGAGAGAGAGAGAGAGAGAGAGAGAGAGAGAGAGAGAGAGAGAGAGAGAGAGAGAGAAAGGGAGAGGGAAGGATAAAGAGGGTGATGAAGGGCAGAACGTCTGCCGGGTTACGCCAGTAGTATTATTAAAATATTAAGTTACTTCACCGCAACACGTTTATAATTAGCACGGTGAAGTGACTCGGCCTCATGACAGAGCTTATGGAATGTGAGCCCAAGTTCGTGGACAGGAAGGCTGGAGTTCAAATCCGGCGTAAGGCATGAATGCTTCAATGTGTCTGTAGCATGCGAGGCATTCCGAGTCCCTCCGGCATTACATCTACACCCTAATCCTTACATAATCTCTTTGCCTGACAGGCAACTGTGTGCGAGATGTATGTGTAATTGAGGAACTGTATCTCTACCTCTAGAACAACGGTTGTAGCACCGAGAGATAACATGGGTAAATATGTAAAGACCCTGGTCGGAGATGGGCCTATGCGATGTTCTGGAAGGGCAAAGATTCTCTTCACTCTCAATGTCTTCAGAGGAGTGATAGGAACCGCGAAATATCCTGGTGAGGCTTGTAGGGGGCGCCAACAGCTGGAAAGAGGGTGGGGAAAAACGAAAGCTGGACCCGGTTCAAGAGCGTTTATGTAGCACCACTATTTTTAGTATTTTCAGTAATTTTTTAGTGCCTTTATCCTATGAATATTCTTTTTTTTTTGTTATTGAAGGTCGCATGAACATCTAGGTCATTCACGACCACTATTGGAGTTAACGGTATGGTAACAATGAAGATGAAACGATATGGTGATGATAAGGGGTGAGAGGAATACAAGCCCCAGGCGGGACTCGAACCCGCGACCTTCCAGTCCGAGATCGCTACGACACTACTATCTTAGCGATCTCGGCCATCGGATAGGCTGACTGTTCTTGGATATGAAGAGTTTTGATTCTTCAGGCAGATCACAAAGTCAATCCCCAAGAAGCTGTGTCAGAGAGCTTCGAGGTGCACCGCTGGTCCTCGCTACCAGCGGCCTTCGAGGAAAGTGCTTGGAGGTCAGGCACGAGGGCGATGGTAGGCGGCACCAGGAGCAGCGGCGGAAATTAGTCAGGTCTGACATAATTTAATCTTAAAATCGTTTTACCGTTGTATTTTTATTCTGGCCAATACACACCTGACGGTTTTGGTTCTCTCTTTGCCTGTTTGATCGCGTAAATGATCTGCGACGGTAGGCACTTTACTAGTACTGCATCGGACATTTCGGGATCTCGGGTCTTCGGGCTCCCTTCCTTGACGGATGTGAGGAGGTGGGTTATGACAGGACGGAGGGGATGGGACGGAGCGGAGCGCGATGTTTAGCGCGTGGAGATTCCCAGGGTAAGAGTGGCAAGACACTTTTCACGAGTTCCAATCAGAATGCAAATACGTACTGTATATTCATAATATTATGCATACTATAAATACACAATAAATTCAGTATTATCCGTCATATATTGGATTTAAATATGTAAATTTTTTATTCGCTTTTCCTCAACAAATACACGTGAATCCGAATATTTTCTCTCATCGGAAGGCCCTAGAGTTCGAGTCCCACCAGGTGGCAGGATTTTCGACACTAGTTAGATAGATAACTGGATTGAATACAGCCGCTGTGTGGTGGAGAATTTTCGCGACTGGCTGCTCTGATCGGTAGTTTTCCGTGGTTTCATCTATATACCCCAGACAAATGCCGGAGCAGTATCCTAACAAAGGCCAAGGACCGCACGCGATCTTTCCTTCCTCTTCTTTCTCTTATGATCTCCCCTTATTACACGCACCTATATTTACATGCACTACAGTGTCAGGCGACGGGAAACCAGTGGAGAGTATAGAGATTGTCCGTGCTGGCGCGGTGCCCCTCCGGTGGGAGATACATGTTTAGGGACACCCCTGCACGCCCATGTGTAGGTCAGCACCGGACCTCGTCATCCAGCGATGCCATCTCCCACCATACCACATACACACCTTACGAAACTAATGACATTAATAGTTGACGCGCCCGGAAGGACTAATTAATCAATGAAAGTTTATCTTCTCTCATTATACGAGTATAATGCTGTCATTTGATGACTGCAACCAGTTGCATAATAATACTCATAACGATACAGATTTCACTATGACACAGGTTCTTGACAAATAACAGAGAAGTTTATAAATCAAGTATTGACACTTAATTAATGATTGGGAATCGTGTTTAATGTTACGTTCGATTGTATACATTAAAATTGCATTTGATATTTTATCATGCTTGTCAGGTTTAATTTCTTCTATTATTAGTATTTGTCCGTGAAATATTATTTAAAATAAATATATCGTAATTTCACTTTGATCCTATTCGTCTAGCGTAGTACTCCCTCGCAGATGGACCGGTAACCTCAGCACCTGCGGCAGCATGCGAGGGTAGGGTAGGGATCTACCCGCTAGGTGGTCTCGGCTGAATCCTGCATGTCAACTGCCACGAAGCGATTCAATGTAAAAGTTTAACTTATAAAAGTCGTAGAAAAAGTACCGTATGAAACTCGATGTAATGGGTGTTAATACATTCGGGTGAAGTTAACGATACTTGATCTAACGTAATATCACACTCGTGTATTAATACCCATCATTACACCATCGTTTCACAATGTACTATTTTCAATCTGTCTGATCTCACGTGTCGAGAAGTGCGTTGCCCTTCGGGCCCACTGCCTGTGACGGACGGGCTGGCGGTGGGGGGAGCGGGGTGTTTGGCGGGCGGCACCCGGGGCGGCGGGGGCGTGGCGGGGGCGGCCGAGTACGACGCCCGCCCGCCCGCCCGCCCTCGACCGCCTATCGACCAGCAGCGCGAGGCGAGGCGGCGCCAGTGCGGCAGCGGCGCCCGAGGCGAGCGGCAGCGCGCGGCGGCTCTCGCGGACGCGGTCGGTCGCCGACGAGGCGAAGGCGAAGGCGGAGGCGAAGGCGAAGGCGAGAGCGCCGGCAGCGGTAGCAGCGCAGGTGAGTGGCGTGTGGCATGACGGGGTGGAGCGAGGTGGGGGAGGGCGTGCCAGCGCACGCGTGGCCGGCGCGCACGCCGCGAGGACGCAGCGCTGCCACCTTAAGGCTCCGCGAAGCACGCGGCGCACACGCGCCTCCCCTCGGAAACGCGAGGGCTTTTCGTGCTGTTGCCTCATGGGGGTGTTTAATGAACGATCCGTCACGGAAATTGTGCGCAGCTAGGTTAGGAAATGCACACGTTTTCCAGCTCTGATGCTTCCCACTCTACAAAAAAACGACAACAACAAACAATAACATAAAATTCAGTTGTTATGCTTCTAACGACTAACGTATCATTAAAATCGTGTAATTTATTAGTAAAGATGACAATACCAATTACTAATATGAAAGTGAAAATTGAAATGTTTATTCAGAACCATTTTAAACACTAGGGTATTTTTACGAACAGCGTCATATATGGATGTTCAATGACCAATTTATGATTGAAATGGTTCGCAATAGTCGGAAATGTTTAAATTTCTAACAATTAAGAATTCTGTTCCGAGATTTGGTAGAATTAAAAAAAGAAATGAAATGCACTTGTTATGCGTTTCACGCCGATCATACAACTGAAATTGTATTAATTTTTCATCTTTAAAGTCCTTGCCCAAAATCTGCAAAATTATTTTAAAAAATAGTAAAATAATTAATTGTTATATTTCCTAACACGAACCCATCTCTGAAACCGTGTGAAATGTGTCACGGGAATTTGGAATTTACGCATCGCAGGCTTTAGTGATACTCCAATTTTTATTGTTAAAATGTGAATTTGAATGTTGAAATTTTTCATCTGCAACGTGTTAAAGATGAGCATATATTTGCGGAAACTGTAAAATGCCGATATTTGATAACGAAATCTTGACCGACATTAAACGGAAATTAAGATCGGATTTGTTTAAATGTCTCACTTTGATGTTCTGGACTGGAGACTTTTTGAAACTGAAAAAAAATGTGTTTGTTACGCGTCTCATTACTAACACACAATTAAATTCGCGGGAAAAGCGACGCGTGAATTGAGTTTATTCATCTCGAGTCTTACAGATATTACAATTTTTATATATAAAGGTATTAGTACTAATGACTAATATCACATTTAGCAAGGATTATTCATCATTAGAAGAGGGAATATTGAAATTTATCCTCCAGAACTTACTTAAACAAGAGGGCATTTTTGCAAATTTTGTGGAATTTTGTCAAATGCAGATGTTTGGTGACGAAGTCTGAAAGTGCCTGCAATTAGGTTCAAAAATGTTTAAATTTCTCACCTATAGCGTTCTGATATCTAGAAGTTTTAGAATTTGTTTTGAAAATTATGGAGTATTGTGGTTACGAAGCCACAACGAAACCATGTCTTCAATAGTAAGGACAAGATGGAAACATCCAAATTTCTCTTGTCCGGCCTCACTGTTAACGGATTTTTTATCTGTAAAAATAGTAATTTTTAGGGACTCAAATTCAAATCACGTAGAGTCCAAAAATGTTTTCATTTACAAACTCTTTCAAGCAGTAGTTTTCTTCGAGAAAATTATTTCGTGCCAAACTTGTGCCCGATATCGTGCGGAATAAAAAACTGAATAAAACTGAAATTTTTGACCTCGAACCATGACGAACAGTTGAATAAATTCTCAAATAGGCATGTTTGACAACAAACTCGTGACTGAAAATGTGCGATATGAGGATCAGAAATGTTTAAATTTCTAATCTCTACGAATTTGGGTTGTAGAATTTCAACATTTGTGTTGTTATATACCTAGAGATGAATATATGACAGAGATCGTGTTGCGCATGAAATATTGAAATATCGCAACTTGCACCGTTTTAAAAACGAGAAATTATTTTGCAAAATTGTGAAATGAAGATGTTTCAGAATGAATTCTCCTCGGTACAATTATAATTGTTTAACTTTCTCGTCTTTAAATTTATACAAAGTGTGATTTTACTTTTTCACGAAATTATGGATTATTGCATATAAATACTGTCATCAAATATAAGTTGTTACATGTGTTTGACGGTTGGTTGACCATCACATGACGGATGAATGGTTTCTAATCTGGAACATTTAAAGACGTTTGTTAACGAATTCGTGACTGAAAGCGTATGTACAAATTAGAAGAGGAACTATTTCCCTTTCTCGTCTCTAATATTTGAACCATTGAATTTCAAGAATTGATGTTCAAAGATTTGTGTATGACTTGTGAGATTCTTGAAATTTCACACCTCGACTTCATTGAAATTTCACGCTTCGAACCGTTATAAACACTTTGTAATTTTGCAAAAATTGTTAAATATTAACGTCCGATCAACTCCAAATTTTGGCAATTAAGATAACGAACGGATGACTGAAATCGTGTGTAGTCCGAGGCAATAACATTGACATTTCTCTTGCCAAAGCTCATCGTTTTCGGAATATTTAAAAAAAATATAAAATGCAGTAGTTTCCTGAATTGCGAAGAATTCATAATGAAAATCTAGTGATATTCGAAAAGGAAAATGTTGAAATATCGAATTTAGAACCATTTTAAATTGTACAATTTGGTTTGAGAAAATTGTTCAATGTTCGGAGATGCACTCATGACTGAAACTACGCAATGAGGAACTATTTAAGTGCATACATTTTAATGTTCTTCACTGTAGAAGCTTTACAAATCAATGAAAAAATTATGACGTGTAGAAATTATGCTTCTCACCAGGAACTCATGTTTAGAGTCACGTAAAATGCAAGTAGGATACGTTAAAATTTCTCGTCTCGTGCTTCAAAGATATTTGATTTTCTATTTGAAAAGAACTGAAATACGTGATGAGTTGTGACGAATTCATGACTGAAATCTGTTGAAATTAGAAGCTGAAATAACAACCAGATATTTTGCCAAAGTTTAACAGATAAATTTTTTATGGAATAAAAACGTACCATTACATCAGTATGTTTTGATTTTGTTTGGTAGAAATAAGTTTTTTAATCTTTACTCGAATATTTTATTACTTCCTTAGTATAGAGGCATTGTGTTCGTTTTATTCAGAAATGTTCATGTTTCTTTTTATTTATGTAAAACAGGATGATTCGTTGATAAAATGGTTTAGTGGAGAAGACGTAAATGAACTGGATGGAATTAGAACCGAACTTAAATAAATTTCTCTTCTGTAACCAACACGAGTGTAATTACAACGAGGTGTGTATTGAGTGAAATGTGCGGAAAATAAGACGAAATCGTTAAATTCTTATTCACACAATCTGTTTTAATTTGTAGTTTTTTTGTTGTTGCGAAATCTGGTGAAATGCAATGGTTTGATGTTGAATTTATGTCTGAAATTGTGTTCAATTAGATCTGAAAATGTTTAAATTTCTCATCTGTATCTGCTTAATGAGAGGGATATTTTTGCAACATTGTACAAATATCCCTCTGATTTAGATAAAGTTAATGCCCGGAAGTTGAGACATTTATTTTACCTAAAAAGTAGACAAAAAGTATTTATTCTAGCTGAAGTAGGGGTTCAAAAACTTGTAAACAATGAAAAATCACATTTAAAAGAAATTTTTGTAAAAAATTAATAATTAAAATGAATTACAATTTAAATTCTAACTCTAAAATTTACATTGGCACATAACATGTAAGGAAACGATCTTTTTTTGTAATCTTGATTCCACATGCGGTATGATGGCTACAAATTAGTTTTATTCGCGACACTATCTCCTCGAAATGCTATTGTGGACTCCGTTTTGAATCCTGAAATGACAACAGTGAAAACAATGATAATTTTCGTTCTTCGTAATGGCCAGAACTGAGACGGACATATAATATTCAGAAATCTGTCCTCAAAAGGGATCGGAGGCCATACTTAAAAGAAGGATGGTATTCCTTGTCTGCAAATAAAGCATGTCCGCATCATTAACAAAAATTAAAAAACTCGACTCATATCATCTTCCTTGTTCATTTAGATTTTTAACATAACCTCCGCTTCCACGGAAAGACAAAACACGACCGTGTCTTTGTGTAGTTCAGGCTTGCAGGTATATATCCAAATTGTTCGAGATCGGTGCCAGCAGTATAATAAAGCAAAATAAATGATGAAAATGGCAGAAAAAGTAAAAAAAGACAAAATGGCGAAATAGGGATCAGGAGCTAAAATAGGCCAAATGAAAATCTATTAAAACAACTCTAGAAGTACAATTAAGTGATTTCTATTATTAAAAATACAAAATTATAACAATAAAAAAGGCATTTGACAAAATTTTGGGCTCTAGTAAAGAAAATTCGGCTGTTCATTTCTAACTCATGTAATGAAGAACATGACGTTTGTGAAGAAATTGACTTCTATTACAAATTTTATATTTTTATGATGAATTTGTGACTGAAATGTTAAATTGAAAATGTTTATTTTTTGTATTGAACACATTTCAGAAGTGGACGTTTTGAGTAGAAATTCAACTGTGCATTGCGCATAAGAAAGTGCATACAGTAGTCTCGAGTATCTCGTAGTACGAGGGACATTCAATAATTAAAGAGACAAATTTGTCTGGAGAAATAAACGTTTATTTTTACAAAACAAGACTTTTCCTACTTTTCAATATAATCCCCACCAACATTTATGCACTTGTCCTAACGGGCTTTTTACACTGGCTGAAAAATATTCTTATCTTGGTGTTTCAACCAATTTCCCACAAATTTTTTTCACATCTTCGTTATCCCAAAACGTTTTTCCACGTAATACATTAACTCGTATTAACTTAAAAGTATATATTTAAGAAGAATAGATGACTGGAACTAGAAAAAGGGGAAACATGAACTCGTATTAATATTTCAATTAATGGTTTCAAAACCCTAAATAGAATTTAATCATAAAACAGATATAATTGAAAATTATTTTTAAATTTTATTTTAGTCAGAGGATACTTTTTCGTCATGTTATAAATAAATTAATTCTTCTCTGGAAAGCAATATTCTTAAAATGTTATTGCGCTACGTACATTCAATTTTTGTTACTTACAATACACTGTTAAAAATTGTTTTCTAAAACATAATTTATTAAACGTTAATTTAGAGAATGAAGAAAACAGTTATTTGTGTATACGTTTAAATTTCACGCCACATACACTGTCAATAAGAACAAAAATACAACCATACATGTTGTATACAACCATAAAGTTGTGGATTCATTATCACGCTTTCTGACGAAGTTGAATCACAAACTAAATAGGCAATTTCACTGACTAGTAATTCGCATTGAAGTCAATATGTTTCTAAACACGAGTTCTCAATCAAAAATTTCCTGCATTCTCCATGGCACGGCGTCTGTGAATTTTTCATTTCCTCGTAAAACCAGTATAGTTCGTATGCTCCTCATCTGTACTGTTGGTTACTAGGTAGCAGTGGGCTTGACAACTCAGTTTTGGCGCCACACTTTGTACTCTCGTTAATCATTGTTATTTGTAAAAAAATCTTTTCTAGGATTGTGAATTGGCCAAAATTACGAGTATTTAAAATGGAGAGAATTATCACTTTTCAAAGACCACGTAGATCATACGAATCGATCCAGATCTACATCTTAGATACACGTAAGATAACTTGAAAGTAAGGCCACAAGAATTTTTACACATACACAACTGCATATATTTAAAAGAAACTTCCAGGAAAAATAGCGTTACACCATTTTTGACATAATCACAATTTCTTTCAATATATTTTCTTAACCATGACGTTTGTCATTCCTTCGTCACAGTCGAGGACCGCCAACTCTTTAAGTCGCTTCTCCCCTTTGATTTTTACTTCGCTGACATCAGAAAGGAGTTTCCCACTCAAATGTTCCTTTAGAAAACGGATGATAGTCGCTAGGTGTGAAATCGGGAGTGTGAGAGGGGTGGTTTTTAACATTCCAACCAGATTACGGCAACAACTCTTGCGGTCCCCGAGCACAGTGCAGACGAGCATTATGAAGGAGACAGACTTCCTTCGGCAGAATTTTGCAGTACTTGTTTTGAAAACGTGTCCACATACACTAACCCTCGTTAACAAGAATTCCAAGGCACTGAAATAACCGGTGTTCTTGTCATAATATTTCATGTTTTCCGATTTTTACTTTCTCGTATACGTACGTATATACGGAGAAAAATACGCAGTATAGAGAAAGTTACGTAATGCTGCCGAAAAAACGCCGGATTTTCGGCACAAAAATTCATTACCTGGCTCTAATAACTAAAAAGTGAATAAATCCAGTTGCTAAATGAAGAAAAAAATCCGTGGCGTTGCCAGAATTCCAGTTTTGTGGATACTTGATACCGAAAAGTCAATTGAAGCTAAAACGTCAAAAACAAACGTCTAAAACGTCAAAAACGTTCCTCTTCAAAAACGAAAATTAAATATTTCACGGAAAAGCAATTCTTGGATAACACAAGGGATTAGGACATCTTGTAAAAACAAGCGAATTCTTTCTTTCATTTCTAAACGTCATGACGTATCTCAAGATTTCCTTATCTACTTTAAAAATACAAAAACATTGTTACGAAAAGTCATAAGGCAGGCAAAAATCATGAAAAACGATCAGGATATTTTGAACTCAAATAATAAAACAAAATCAATGTGGAATATAATAAAAAATACTACCAAATCAACTAGAAAACCCGTAGAGAATGTTGTTTTAAAATATAACGATATAAATGTCAACGATCCGGCAACAGTGGCTAGTCTCTTTAACCAATACTTTTCGAGAATTGCTGCCGATCTCACTAAGGGTCTTCAGGCACAAAATTCAAAAACAGACAGTTCACCCAAAATTTTAGACACAATGTTCGTTTCCGAAACTTCTTCCTATGAAATTCTCAAAATAATCGGTAAACTAAAAAATAAATATTCGTCCGGTTTAGATGAATTCCCAGATTCTTTGTTAAAGACTTGTGCGTATGCCATTATACACCCGTTAACTCACATATTTAATGCATCTTTATGCACTGGAACGTTTCCAGATATTTTCAAAACAGCTAAAATTAAGCCGCTCTTCAAAAAAGGCAACAAAAATGAAATTCAAAATTATCGGCCCATCTCTCTTCTATCAGTTTTTTCAAAAATATTAGAGAGACTTTTTTACGTACGAATGGAAACCTTTCTCACTAAACACGACGCGCTTTCAGATTGCCAACATGGATTTAGAAAATCAAAATCAACGGAAACAGCTATATTTTCTTTTCTTAAAGATGTCGCCTCATCATTGGATCAAAACGAGGCACCTATTGGATTATTTTTAGATCTCTCAAAAGCTTTTGACGTCATTGATCATGACATTTTACTTTCAAAATTACCTTCATATGGAATCCGTGGTATTGCTCTAGATTGGTTATGTTCGTACCTTAAACAACGATCTCAGAAAGTTGAAATACCTTACTGGAATGATGGAACATTACGTACGCACCTTTCCGACTCTTTGCCCGTTGCATGTGGAGTTCCTCAAGGATCGATTTTAGGCCCTATTCTGTTCCTACTTTACGTAAACGATATGCCCTCGACGATTCGAAACGGAAGAACGGTTCTCTTTGCGGATGATACGAACATCCTTTGCAATAAAGAAACCGTAAATAGTACAATATCAGATGTTTCAAATTGGTTCCGAAATAACAAATTAATAGTAAACGAAAAGAAAACGGTTTTAATGCAGTTTTCCATTTCAAATAAACAATTCTGTGCTCCATTGAAAATGAACAGTGTACCATTGACTCATGTTAATGCAACAAAATTTTTAGGTCTCTCAATTCAGTCAAACCTTAAATGGAACGTCCATTTAAATGAATTGAACACAAAATTAAGTTCATTATGCTACGCGTTCAGAATTCTTGCAAATTCAGTCAGCCTTCATACTGCTCGTTGTGTATACTTCGCGAATGTTCATTCCCGCCTGAGATATGGCATAATATTCTGGGGAAATACATCTTATAGCTCCCAGACTTTTAGATTACAAAAACGAATTGTACGAATAATAACCAAATCCCACCCACGTGATTCATGTAAGCCTATCTTCATTAATCTAGGAATTCTACCATTACCGTGTCTTTTTATTTACGAATCAGTGGTTTTTGTAAAAAATGACTTGCTTAAGGGCGGGAATATATTTTCAGAAAATGCCGAAGTCTATTACTATAACACTCGACGTAGAAATCATATTCATCAGGTGACAGTATCAACAGCTCATTACAAAAAATTCACATACAATACATGTACATTATTTTACAACACTTTGCCAGATGACATTAAACGATTAAATTCAATAGAAAAGTTTAAATCACAAGTGAAATCGTTTCTGCTGCATAACTGTTTCTATACAATTAGAGACTATACTGAGCATCACAAGAAAAGTAACATTAATTTTAACAATGATACATAATGCATTAATTACCATTTGGACTGTATAAATGAGTATAAACAACCTGTAACAACTATTGTAACACAGCTTCCGGGTCAATGACCCCCATCTCGATCAGGTTTTTCGTCCAGTTTCCCTGATCCATTGAGCAAATGCTGAGATGGCCCCTTGTTTTGCTTCTGGACATAAATGTAACTTCATTTTCTGTGCACGTCTTCTAGAATTCAGTGGGAAATACAATAATTCAAATTATCGTTTCCATGTTGTCGCGGCAGGAAGTAATAAGAGCCAAAATTTATTGCTTATTTATCCTTGAAAATAGATTTTATTACATGGGAGTTTTTTTGTTGTTTTTTTCTCCCTTTCAAAATTCAAAATTTATTGCTTTATCCTTTCGATTTTATTACAAGTTTAAAATTCAAAATTTATTGCTTATTTATCCTTGAAAATCGATTTTATTACATGGGAGTTTTTTGTTTTTTTCTCCCTTTCAAAATTCAAAACTTAAGAGTATATGATTTAGTGTAGGGATCACAGAATTTTGAAAATGTGCACACAATTCACTTTTCCCCATAGCCCGTCATACGCAGTTTTTAACTGTTTTGACGTAAATAAATAAATAAATAAACGTCCGTCCGTACGTCTTGAACACTATTAGCGGCTACACAATGCGTATTTTCAAATTGAAGAAACGCCTACTCTAGTTGAAGCTTTGAATTTTGAAAACATATGGGGTACTTTACATGTGACATTTTCAAAATTTTCCAAAAACTAGCGCCAATTTAAAAAAATTCTTGCAAGAATAGAGTAAAATACATTTATAGATGACATAAATCTATTTTTGACTGTTAACACTGAATTTTCCAAAATTCCAAGTTTTTCGGCGTCTTCCTAAAATAGGAAGACAAAACAGAAGATACAGATTTTCTTTCAAATAAAATTTGTTGTTCGAAATAAGTTATTCCAATAAGGTCATGTACACTTTTTTAAAAATTTTAGTAGTTTTCAAAAAATATTGCGTGCGATATGTGCAATGTTACAAAATAACGAAAAGAAGGTTTTCTCTAAAACGGCTCTAATTCTTTTCATTAAAGTTTTGTTAGGGATAGTGCTATATGTACTCTATAAGATGACACAAACGTCATACTACTAAGTGCTAATTGAACAGTTTAATATTACGTAAGTTTATTTTGGTGTATTCTTTTATTGTTTTTCAAAATATACGAATGTAATTTATTTGAAATATCTCTCACACCGTTAATATGCACATTTCCAGCAATTTGAATACATTATTGCATTTGTGGCAGAAGTGCTTCAAATGACGTCAAATAAATTTTTCAAAACTCAATATATTCATGTGGAAAGAGCTTAAAATTTCGCATTTACAGTAACGCTTGACGCCATTCTCTCAAAAACGGCTCTAAATTTTTCAATGAAAACTGCTATTTGGGACTATGTTACTCTTCTTTAATATTATTAAAATCATATTTAGGTTTTACTTTTAGGAAACCTAAAAGTTGAGAAATTTTCGAAAAAATGTACTTTGGGCGGCATTAGATGGAAGCTCGCAAGACGATGGGGCAACACCGTAAAACCACACCTCCCCGAAAGTCTGTGTCATTCTGTATCACCAATAGTTTTATATATATCCTCATTTCTACGTTTTTTGCCGGGACCCACATTTTATTCGTTTCACAACGAGTTTCGTGTTAGGCGAGTTCGTGGTAATGAGGGTTTACTGTTATTAAAGTCCATACCCACTCTGGCACATTTGCGTGTCACAGCGCGCACTTAGCAATTGGCGTGAGAGGAAATCAGAGCGCTCTTCTAAACCGTCACCACAGCTAGAGTCGGGACGCTACGGACGTTCATAACCACTCGTTTTCTTCAGCGAGCTTTGCCCTATTCAACAGCCTTGCGAAAAATTCATTTGCATGCAAACGACACACCTTAACGTTCCCGATATTACTCCTACACGATGCCACAGAAGAAATGTTGCGCATTCCTGAGCATGTAGGGGTGACAAAAATATTTTTTGTCAACGAACATGCACAAGGAAATTGCAAATAACGTTATATGCATATACTCATGTGATATTTCTCCTGATTGTTAACCATATGCCAAATGCACAAATGGTCCAGGGTTGTCTCAGTGGTGGCATCAGAACGTGACCTGCCGAACCCCTGTGCGTTCAAGGTTGTCTAACATTCAGAGGATTTGATAAATGTAACTCTCATTATGAAATTTTTAACTATACGTTCACGGGTAAAAAGAGTTGCTTATCATTCCGCTAAAGGCCCTACATGTGTGTAACATTTATTATGAAACATTTGGACATTTCACAGTTTTTAGAATATAGACAGGCGACGCTGAAACGCAAACCAATTTCGGCTTGTCAAACTGAGGATCTGCCGGGGTGAGTCGGCGGGTGGTCGGCGGGGCGGCGGCGGGGGCGGCGGGGGGCGGGTCGGGGGCGGGGGCGGGGGCGGGTGGGCGGGGGCGGGGGCGGGGGCGGGGGGCGGGGGCGGGTCGGCGGGGGCGGGTCGGCGGGGGCGGGTCGGCGGGGCGGGTCGGCGGGGGCGGGTCGGCGGGGCGGCGGCGGCGGGCCAAGCGAGATGCAAGAATACGAAGAATTCATGCTTCGTTACTGACTACAGAACGCGCAGTATTGGTCAAATTATCATTTTTGCATTTCTACTTCTCTTTACTATTTATCTTCTTATCTTTCTTGTCCTATTTCTTCTCTTCCTTCCTCTCTTTATTTTTTGTGCCTACTTTACCTTTCTCTCTTCTTTTGTGTCTTCTCTTTGTTCTTCCCTTTTCTCTTCTTGGTTATTCTTTTCCTCATCCCTCATCTCTTCATATTTCTCCTTTTCTCCTCCTTTTGTCCCTCATCAACCTGAACCCATCCTATTTCATCCCCTCCTTCTCCACCTGTTTATTCTTCTATTTTTATAATTTCCCTCTTCTTCATACTTCAGCTAATATTAAAAATGGCGATAATTGCAAAGAGTCACTGCAAGTCCAAAGAGTAAGGAATAAATGTCATGCGGTTTGTCTAAGTAATAAAACATTAAGCAGGCGGCAGCGATTCGCGACGCTGAGCTGATAATATGACCCTGTGTAGCGAAATGGGATGAGGTTTTCGCTTACAAACAGAGGGCGCGGATTCGAAATATCTCTTAGTCATGGATGTTTTACTTATGGTGTTCGTGGTTATTTCAGTTTCAAGTGTCTGATCTCCGGGTGCCGTTCATTCATCCTCCCTTACCAATTCATGGCTCAACGGATTACCTCGGTTTATCCATTTAGATACTGAGCGGGGAGGATCTTTGGGCTTCGACCGTACGCCACCGCAAGGGTCAGCAGGCGCGCCAGTTGAGTGAATCAGCTGAAGGTGGATGTCCTAGATGAGAGGTGACCGAACCGGCGGCCCGGAGGTCGCTTGAGACTCGCGATGTTTTGTGCGGCCCAGAACAAATTAAAAAAAAATAGCCTCCTATTTTATTCTTCAAACAAATATGTAGATTTTTTCGTAAATGTGTTTAGGAGACCAAGCAATGTATAAGACTTAGGACACATTCTATCGACAGTCGAGTATATAAAACTGGAGGCAGAGCATGTACTACTAGTTGTAGCAGTAGGTACGAAATGTGTTATATGTGTTTTTTCTTTGATATCCTGATAGTTTTGTAGGCATAGGACTAGTAGTAATAACTTTTTTTGTGTGAATAACATAATTAAAAATAAATTAAAATATATATTTATTATTATCTTTACTTCATTTGATTATTGAACTTCACATTAAAATGTATGTAACAGCATTTCGCATAACTTTTACTGTTTCTTATACATTTTGTTTATTGACGTATGCGCATTTCTTAGAATTAGTTGTGCGGCCCTATCCTTCGATTAAAACAAAGAATAGGCCCTTAGGGAGTACGAAGTTGGCCATCCCTGCCCTAGACAGTCGTACACAAGGCCACTAGAACGCCGGTTGGGGTTTGTGAAAAAGTCCTAGAGGCGGTCACGGCTGAACATTAAAATTTGTATTAGAAAACAACTGAACAGATTCAATTTCTTTGTTCTTAAGAATAAGGTTTATCATGAATAAGTTTTTTAAATAAATTTCACTCCATTTCTCTTGAAGTCTTCACAAATAAGTACTCAAGATATACAGTCTTTTCAATACAAAATCTTCGGGGTTTAAAACGGTGGTACTTACCACACCAGTTCCATCTCGAGCAGAATGACAAGACGACAGAACCTCAACCTGCGTCTTTACTTGTTAGGTCTGAATACGGGTCTTTTATCACAACTCTTAGGTTGGGAATAATCTTTTTACAGGTGTCTTCGAAGTATCACTGGCCCTAAAAAGAGGAATTTTCAACTTCAGTGCTATTATGTTATTATTATTATTATTATTATTATTATTATTATTATTATTATTATTATTATTATTATTATTATTATTATTATTATTATTATTATCATCATTATTATTATTATTATTATTACTATTATTATGTCTTTAAATAATTTAAAGTTAAATCGTTAAGTAATTTGAAGTTAATATTTGTAATATGTAAATTGTAATGTTCTGCCACCAGGTTATATATACCTACCTGCAGAATAATAAATATCTATCTATCTATTTATTGAGAATACTCTCTGCCTTTCACAAGTTTGATTTGTTAACAGAGAGAATTGGATAGCACTATTGTATAGCTTAACTTGCACGTGATATTTAAAATGTCAATAAAACGCAATATTGTCATCCTGTATCATCATTTGCATCTTAATCGCGCATTAAAATTTTCGGAGGAAATAACAAGCGTGAGGCCGTCGTCTTTAAGGAATTATAATTCATGATCGATCCCTGCGTTATTTTCACGAGCTTCCGGTAAGCGCCTTTAGCGCTAACGGTCGTCGCGTCGTCGTTAGCGAGTAACTGCGCGCACGTGGCGCCGAGGGCTTCGGTGGCCGCCGCACCCCCGAGGGCGGCGCTCAGATCAATTGCATTCAATTAAGTTTCAGCGCGTAAGCTCAGGACGCTACAGTTATCTCGCGTTGAAATAGAGACATTTCAGGCCAACGACTATGTTGTGTCTCTGACCTGGGAGATTCTACGGTTCGAGTCCCGACGGAATGGCGGATTTTCAACACTATAGTCCGAATTAAAGAGGTTGGTGATTGACAGTTGCCAGTGAGCGTCGTTGACACCATTGAGCACGTGTTCCCGGAACACGAAAATAAACACTTGAGATAAATACTTGTAAAGTCACCAAATCATCTACTCATATTGGGTGAAGCAACAGTTTCAGAAGCATAACTGTCAATCACCAACTTATTTTAATCGGACCATAGCTAGAAAGGTTGAATTTCATAGATGGGTGGATTTTGATTGATTGATTTTTTCGTGTTTCTGGGCGCGTCAACTGCTTTGGTCATTAGCCCCGTAAGTGAAGTGCATGTTTTTTTCTCGGGAGAAGGCGGTGATCTTCCCCCGCTGGATGGCGAGATCCGGTGCCGACCTACCGTCGGTTAGTGAGGTTTCCCCCTAACCAGGACTCTCCCACCAGCGGGGCTCCGCCCCAGCCGGGACAAGCTCTATGCTCCCGACCGGTCTCCCGGAATATGTGGTAGTGTAGTGCATGTTAGTGTGTGTGTGTGTGTATGTAAAAGGAGAGGATAGGACACGGAAGGGGAAGGAAAGATCGCGCACGGTCCGTGGTCCGTTTGGTAGGGTATCGCTCCGGCATTCGCCTGGTGTTAATCGGAGAAACCACGGAAAACTACCGATCAGAGCAGCCGGCCGCTAGAATTCTCCTCCAGACAGCGACTGAATTCGACCTAGCTGAAAAGCTAGTGTTGAAAATCCTGCCGCCGTCAGAACTCGAATCTAGTATCTCCCGGTCAGAGGAGCTGCAGTGACATCAGCTGATGCACTGAGCTACCGCTCCCAGTCAGATGTGTGGAGAATTCTGATGTCTAGCTAGTCTAATTGGTGTTTTGCGTGGTTTCTCCGATGAGTAGTAGATGAAGTGGTGGTGGATAAATAGAAGATGAGGTGGCAGTAATTTCTCCCCTGCGACACCGACCTATACGTCGGGTTGCAGAGTTTCCCCCTCCAGTATTTTTGCCTCGGAGGTGTCGCCCCTGTCGGGACCAATTCTAAGCTCCAGGCTCGTCTCCCCGCAGGCGTGGTAGTGCAGTGCATGTCAGTGCACTTGTTTAATGGGAGAGGGAGCGACAAGAATAAGGAAGAAACTTTGCGCGCGGTCCGTGGCCCGTTTGTTAGGGTACTGCTCCGGCATTCGCCTGGAGTTGACTGGAGAAACCCGAAAACTACCGATCAAGGCAGCGACCGTAGAATTCTTGTCCCAACAGCGGGTGAACCCAGTTTAGCTACCCAACTAGTGAGGAAAATCCTGCTGCCGTCGGTAATCTAATCCATGACCTCTCAGTCAAAGGTACTGAATTGACATCAGCTGATGCCCTGTGCCACCTTTGCCAGTCACCCTCCTTAGGGTTGCACTAATGCGCCGTGAGGCTGATTTCCATGTGTGCTAGAGTGCGACCTCACTCTCGCCAATAGAACCTGGAATTCTCAACTTCCGTCAGCTAGGAGCTGCCTAACTTTGCAGGTTTGTTCCGCAGACGAAGGTACCACTCAAATTGCACCGGGACAAGTCCTTCCTCAATAACCCACGAGTGTTGCGGTCTGTCACGACGAAATTCGAAGCCCTACTGGGGTCTCCTGAACTGGTGACAGAAAGAATCATTTTTAAAGTACTCCTCCGAAAACGCCCTGGAAATGGTTAAAGGAAACTACGAAAACGACCAATTAGTGCATACGGGCTTTAGAATTCTCATTCATGCTCCATTTCAGAAATATAATACGTGTAAAAAAATCGACTTGAACCACTCCATCAAGGAAACTTCAGAAGCGGTTTCTCAACTTTACACAACCTAACGTTAGCACTCGATACTAACTTTTGTCAGAAACGAATAATAAAGCAATTTATTCTGAGGGTCGCGGCTATCAAAAACTGTGCGAGTGGCGAAGTGAAAAATGCCGAGACTGGACGTCATTTCGGGAATGCGGGCGAAGGGGAGCATCGTCTTCTGGCCTCAAGGATGAGAGTGGGTGCAGGATTAGGAAGAAAATGTCCAGAGCTTCGGTAGCCCGTTCTCAAACGTACTGATCCGGCACTGTTCGGCAAATGTCCGAAGAAAACTGCAGTCGCATTCCATGAGAGCAGCTGACCACATTAAGCCTCAACCAGACATCATACGATCTGGATTAATTCGTCTTGTTGATTTTTACAATTCTCCATCCTCCTAGACAAGGGAACGAGGGATAGAGAGCTATCTAATGATTTGTGAACAGCTCATCCCCAATCTTCAACGTCTGGGAGCGCTCAGGGTGCTTCTATAACATCCACCTGGAATACATAGCAATATAAATGTACTTCAGAAGCAACCGAACAGAACCACCGGCCTCTAGAATCCTTAGCCCTGTTTTTACACTTTTTCTTTTGACAAATGATTCCAGTGTTAGCGAACAGGCGAATGCGTAGTGGGGGTTACAGAAGACACAATGCGCATTTACGCGTTCATTAAAACTCTGCAATTGTTTGTCATAAGAAAGTGTGTAAATGAGGTCTTATATGTAAACTTAGATCGCCTGTTCCATCTGCAAAGCAGATAAGAACAATCCACCATCAACGAAGTCGATGGTAGAACCTTCCGATCGAGAAAACGTAAGTTGAGGATTCGTATCTCCAAACAACGAAGGTACCTGGAAGCAACGTTCGCCAGCGATAAATAATATACCGGGCCCTCGCAAGAGCGCGGAGTTGTCGAAGGCAATCCGAGCGGAGTAAAGAACGCGTCGATCCGCGTCCTGTGGGAGGCGGAAAAGGGGGAGGGGTGGGAGTGGGGGGGGCATGCACGTCGCGACGCTAAGCCGCTTAGCGACTCCGCTCGCGCCATGCCGCGCCCAGCCCCGCCCCGAGCCCGCCTTGCCACGCCCCGTTCCCGCACTCCTCGCCGCGTCCACCTCTTCCCACCACAGACCCCTCCCCGCCATGCAACGCCAATCCCCGCTACCCAACTCCCCGCCAAGCTACGCTTCGTCACATATCACAACACCCCACCACGCCTTCCCCGCCACGCCCCATCACGATCCGCCAAGCGAAGTCACTCACCGCCACGTCCAGCCCCGCCCCGTCCCGCCAAACACCGCCCCGTCCCACTACGTCCTATCATTTCTGTCAGGCCCCGCCCCACCACGTCTCTCCGCGTCTCGCCACGCCCTGCCACTCCCCGCACGTCCCCGCCACGCCATCTCCGACGCGACTGTGAGACTATGGTGTGGCAGCGGTAGAGGGCGGCGGTGGCGGGGCGGCGGTGACGGGGCGGCGGTGGCGGGGCGGCAGTGGCGGGGCGGCATGGCGGGGCGGCAGGGGCGGGGCTGCGGTGGCGGGGCAGTGGTGGTACGGTGGCGACGACGTATTATTCCGCGACTTGACAACCGCGTTAATTCGCGTCCGAATACGCTCGGCGCGCCACCGGGGCCTGAACGCGGCGGGTGAGGCGGCGTTTTCGACGCTTAGTCGCCCGCGCCGGATCTGCTGAATTGCCTGCGAGGTGTAAGCTCCGTGACAATGCGCATTGTTCCACGGGTATTACTTTCCCGCGTGTGCGGGATGCAGAAATTACGGTTAGGTTTCGGGAAATTGGTGTCGATGTGTATTCGGTGCTTCGGAAGCATCAAACCAAAGCGAAACTTCAAGATTAGTTATAGTAAAACGTTATTCAAAGACATATATTATTTTCACTTTAATTTCAGTAAACACTCAGAAGATTTTGTATAACTGTCTCGAACTGCTTTATCCTCAGAAATGAGCCTATACAAAATTGTAGATATCTAAGTTCAGGAGAAAATAACAGGTCAGCATTTGTAGCTACTTACCTACTTTTTAAAGGAATAGTGCTATAAACATATAAAGTAGGCAAGTATAACAAAATAGTCACTTTCTATGCAAAGTCGAAGTGAGAGCAATCAGGATGGCGGATGCACATCTCCCTTTACGTGTCTTTATTGTTAGGAATGAATAAACAACCTCAGTGGTATTTCTCTGAAAAAGGAAGTATAATCTAAGACATAACCCATATTTTTGTAGCTTGTACAGGGTTTCCGCTGCTTAAAATTTAATTGTTAACAAACTTGCTAGAAAGTTTGTGACCTAAGTAATACACTTTATAATAACACTGTAAAATAACCGCTAGAAAATTGTTACGCCTAAGAAAGATCTTTAGGTTTCATACTTACACCCAAGGACGGCTGGAATGGGATTCACCATCTGAGGTGGCTCAAGGCACCCATAGATATTACTACAGTGCCTCTGACAAGAAGATTTTATGATTACGGTCCTGGCAGTGGCAGGAGTTTTGACATTAGTTAGATAGATAGCTAGTGACGAGTCCAGCCGCTGTGTGAAGGAAACGTCTAGCGGCCGGCGGCTTGATCGGTAGTCTTCCCTGATTTCTCCAATCGATACCAGGCTAATACCGGAGTAGCACACTAAAAAACCAGCCTCGTACCCCGCGCGATATTTCTTTCCCATTCTTGTCCTATCCTCACTCCTTACTTATACACCCACTCACATACACTACACTATCACACATGCCGAGAGACCAGTGGTGAGCTTAGAGTTTGTCTCGGCTTGGGCGTGTAGCGTCGTGGATACAAAAACATTTCAACGAGCGGCTGCATGACGTAGGCGAAACGTTTAAGCGTCCGCGTGCTAGCCTTTGTTATAGAGAGAGCCAATGTGACGTTGGGGGAAAAACAGGAGGCGGCGTGGAAGGGGTGCAGGCTATCTGCGCCGGGCGCGACGACGCTCCGATCTCTTTCGCTTCGAATCTTCGAGGAGTGCGCATCGGGCCGAGGAGCCGGTCGGCGAATGCCTGGTTGGGTGCGGGCCGCGAGCGTGGCGTATAGGGCCGGCAATGTGTTTGCCGTAAGGACAGGGAGACTCAAGGACGAGTCCGTAAGAAGGATGCGGCGCTTCACGCCATCGAATGTAAGTGATATTCGAGCGTAGTGGTGTGGTAGCCGCAGCGACACATTACTCCAATTAGTGGGATCATTTTCAGTTAATTTAATTGTGTAAATAAGGTTGTTTCGGTGGTGGAACTTAGAAAATAAACCAGCAATTATTTAACCCACGCTCGTCTGCGTATTATTGCAACCGCATGACGCCACAGGCGGGGCTCCGATGTGGGAGATATCTGGAAATGGAAATCCCTTTCCAAACGACGTGTAAGTCGTCGGCGCCGGATCGCGCCTTCCAGCGGGAGAAATCCCCACCACATCCCGCGATTCACATGCACTAACCTTACAGGACTAATGTCCTTTACAGTTGACGCGCCCTGAATCACTAATCAATCAATTGAACGGGATTCTTACTAAGTAATTAGGCGCCTCGTGGTTGTCAGTTTGGTTCCCTCTCCGCGTCTCCGCATCTTCCTCCGCCGCCGCACGTCTCCTTCTGCGCTACGTGATCGGCATCTGGCCCTCCGCACTCGAGCGCGACTCGCAACTTGGACACGGCCCCGAGTGGAGCCCTGATGCTTGGGCGTCGAGGTCCCTGTGGGCGAGAAGATTCTGCACACACTCCGAGGCTCTTTCTACCTTCCACGGACTGCCACTGCCTTCTTACCGACAACAGCATGAGGATTTTTTTTAGGAAACTCCTGGGAAGGAATGTTAATTGATTGATTGATGAGATAGTTTTTTCTGGCTCCGTCAACTATGGCTATCCCGTTCGTGAAGTTATATTCGTGAATGTTATATCCCGGGGGTGACTGTGTTCACCCACAGCTTGCGAGATCATGCGCCAACCTACACTTTGGCTCACGGGGTGTGCTTCCCAGGGCGGCTCCTGCAGGCGAGGCAAGTCAGAACAATAACTATGCTGTGTCTCTGACCGGGAGATCCTACGGTTCGAGTCCCGACGATGGCGGATTTTCAACACTATAGTCCGAATAAAAGACGTTGGTTATTGACAGTTGAGGTTGAGTACCACTGTTGAGCACCACCAGGTTGAGTCGTTGACAGGTTGAGTACCACTGAGAACGTGTTCCCGGAACACGAAAATAAACACTTGAGATAAATACTTATAAAGTCACCAAATCATCTACACATATTGTGTAAAGCAAGAGTTTCAGAAGCACAAGTGTCAACCACCAACTTATTGCAATCGGACCATAGCTAGATACGTCGCATTTCACAGATGAGATATCACGAGCCAACCTACACTTCGGGTCACGAGATGCTCCTCCCAGGGAGGCGCTGACGTAGGCGAGACAAGTTCTAAGCTTCGGATTGGTCTCTTGACTGATGTGATAACGTAGTCTATGTAAGTGTGTGTATCTAAGGGGAGAGAAGTGGACAAGGGTGAGGAATGACATTGGCCCGTTAGTTGAGATACTCTTCCTAAATTTGTCCGGTATTGCTCGTAAAAAAACACAAACTTTCCGATCATATCACCTCCCTGCTAGAATTCTCCGCACAGTGGTTGGATCTGACATAGCTATGTAGCTAGTGTCAAAAATCGGCCACCATTGGGACTCGAACCTTAAGATCTTCGTATCAGCGTCACTGTAGTGTCACAGGCAATGCTGCCAATGATCGATCGCAGCCGGTTGGAATGTTAATGCCGTACGAACCTACACGTAGGAGAAAATTACATGCTATTATAGAGGGATAAACACATTGTAACACCAATTCAAATGATTAAACCAATATTTCGGTATGCATTACTAACGAGTACAAATGTTTACTTTGTATGTTCATTAATTAAAGCATACTGTCGAAAAACGGGACAAATGTTACTGAAGAAATTGGGTAGGGAAGGGAATGCAAAAAAATAATCATGTTGCATCCACTTAACCGCATAGGTCAAACTGTGCACATTCCCGATGTTACCATAACTTTTCGTAGCAAGAAAAGTTTTACTAATATCAAACATCATATTGACTGTTAAAACCGTGTTTGGCAAATAATATGTTTTCGTAGAAAGAACAAAATGTTTTAGCAGAAAAAGAACAAACGTACTAGACGCGGGGTAAGCCAACGTCTAGGCTGTTTACACGATTTGTTCAACTTAAGCCCGCAATGAATCGTCCCTCATTTCGCCCACAAGGCAGTTTGTAATTCACAGCATTTCACCATTGTAGATTCATTGAAAACCCTCAAAAAACGTTTTTATAGAATTATTCTCGATTTTTTTAAAAAAAGGATTCGACTAAAATAGTGGCAGTGAATTAGTGTTGTCATGAGGAATCGAATGAGGTGTTGAGACGCGACTTAAACTCCACCAAAACAAATTTTATCCACTTCGATAGACTCAAGTCAAACTTTAGGAAACTGAGATCATACGAGAGTTCTTACGAAGCTCTTGTAATAATACACAACAATAATCAGTTTTGTAATGTAAGCATTTATGTCAGCATTATTACAAATAATCTACGGCCACCTGTTAACTACTATCACCATACGGTATGCCGCCATATGATGGGCCATACGGTATCTGATGGAGTTTTTACAAAGTGGACCAAGCGTACGATCATCATATCATGGCATCATATTACTCGATTGATTATGAAATTCGACTAAACAAACTCGACTGATAATTCTCCCATCTCGTATTTTAATGTGTATTACGATACGTAATTCGTAAATGACTAAGATGTGCTTCCCCATCCTCCCCGCCCCAAGCTCGAGAATGTCGAGAGTTTTACCGGGAGCGGTAGCTCAGTGCATCAACTGATGTCACTGCAGCGCCTCTGACCGGCAGGTCCTAGGTTAGAGTCCTGACGGCGGCCGGATTTTCGACATTAACTTTTCAGCTAGGTCTAATTCAGTCGCTGTCTGGAGGAGAATTCTACCGGCCGGCTGCTCTGATCGGTAGTTTTCCGTGGTTTCTCCGATTAACACCAGGCGAATGCCGGAGTAGTACCCTACCAAACGGGGCACGGACCGCGCGCGATCTCTCCTTCCCCTTCCTTGTCCTATCCTCTCCCCTTAAACAATATGAACTACACTACCACATATTCCGGGAGACCGGTCGGGAGCTTAGAGCTTGTCCCGGCTGGGGCGGTGCCCCGCTGGTGGGAAAGTCTTGGTTAGGGGGAAACCCCACTAGCCGACGGCAGGTCGGCGCCGGATCTCGCCATCCAGCGGGGGAAGATCACCGCCATTTCCCGAGAAAAAAATGCACCCCACTTACGGGGCTAGTGACCAAAGCAGTTGACGCGCCCGGAAACACGAAGAAATCAATCAATCCATCAAGAGTTCTCTTAGAATGGGCCTATTGACGCTTCACCTGACCCGAATGCTGGAGGGAAAGAGTCTAACCGTGGTGACCAGACACGTGCAGATTATACAATTACTCAAAGTGAACTTTATATTCCATTGCCGTATCATTTCATTATCCAATGGAATGTGAATATCCTCGCCTCTTCGGACATCCCCTCGGGCTGCCAGGGGTGTTCGCATCTCGAGAGCTCTAAAGGCCCTCGTCAAGCGGACTCGGAGCGTGTTGCGGCTGCCGCGTCAACAGACCGGAAGGGCTCCCAGCCTTGAAGCCGTCCTCCCCCTCCGTGGCCCTTCCATTCCCGACCGTCTGTCCCCCCTCCCCCCCCACGCTTTGCATCTTGCCTGCTCTATCCCTCGTCTACCAGCCACAGGACACGACCAGGACGAGTGGCCCGACTTCCAACTCATGCTTCCTCTGCGACTTCCATCCCTTTACTGTTACAACGAAAGGTTCTACATATCTACTTGATCGAATTCGCCGGCTGCTCTGATCGGTAGTTTTTCGTGGTTTCTCCGATCAACACCAGGCGAATACCAGAGCAGTACCCTAACAAACGGGCCACGGACCGGGCGCGATATTTCCTTCCTCTTCCTTGTTCTATCCTCTTCCCTTACACACACACACACACACACACACACACACACACACACACACACTAACATGCATTACACTATCGCATATTCCGGGAGACCGGTCGGGAGCTTAGAGCTTGTCCTGGCTGGGGTGGTGCCCCGCTGGTGGGAGAGTCCTGGTTAGGGGGAAACCCCACTAGCCGACGATAGGTCGGCGCCGGATCTCGCCATCCATTGGGGGAAGATCACCGCCATCTCCCGAGAAAAGGACATGCACTACACTTAAGGGGCTAATAAGCAAAGTAGTTGACGCGCCCGAAAACACGAAAAAATTAATTAGTTAATTGATCGGATTCAGCTGCTGTCTGGAGGAGAATTCTAGCGGCCGGCTGCTCTGATCGGTAATTTTCCGAGGTTTCTTCGATACCAAAACCAGGCTAACGCCAGAGCAGTTCCCAAACGAAACCGACCACGGACCGCTCGCGATTTTTGTTTTCTCTTTCTTGTCCTATATTCACCTCTTACTTACACACACTTACACTCAGATGCACACTACACTAACATATCGGGAATGCAGTCGGGAGCATAGAACTCGTCATGGATGGGGTGGTCCACTCTTCTGGTGGGAGATATCTGGTTGGGGAAAAAAGTTCCAGAGAACAAGGAACTCTTTCTGTGAACCCTCCAGCTCTACATAAGCCATCAAGTAACATTTTAATATCTTGAATTGTAGTTCGGTAAATCAAATAAGGAAAACAAAAGGCATTCCAAAAGAACGGTTGACCAAAACATCTTCCACAAAACGTATTTATTAAATTTAATGTTTATTAATGATTATCATTAAAATAAGTCGGCCCGCTTTCTGACATTTGGATTGCAGCTCATAGGGGTGTATAATTTCTATGTAATGTAGACACGTTTCATTTCTATACGCACGTAAGTCATAATCGCATTTTAATTTTTTTGCGTTAACTGCATATTCAACAGGCTTAGTAGTTATTTTTTGAGATGCTATCCGGGCGCCAAAATAGTCAGGCATGGGCGATGAAAAATTGTAGGCTGACAGCGAAGGGCAAGTGGGATATATCTAAGAAGTTAGTACCCATCTCAAAAAGCTGAAGAGGGTCTATCCGGCAGACTCTGACTTCTGAGCGGCGGTCTCTAGGCTACAGCTCTGGGCTCTAAGCTCTAGGCTCTAAGCTCTAAGATCTAGGTTCTGGTCTCTGCTCTGATCCGTGCCCGCTGGCCTCTAGGCTAAGGATGGTGGGCATGCGAGCTGGGTGTGGGGTTCGGAAGGGGGCGGGATGGGCAGTGGGTGTCATTCTCTAGGCAATAATGCTGGGCTCTGGATTCTAAGCCCTACGTTCTGGGCTGTAGCCTCTGCTCTGAACCGTGCTCGCTGGCCTCTCTGGCAGTCCGTGTCATTCTCTAGGTAATAATGCTGTGCTCTGGATTCCAAGTCGTAAGTTCTGGCTGTAACTTCTGCTCTGGAAAATGCCCATTGGCCTCTGAGCTAAGGATGTTGGGCACGCGAGCAGGCTGTGTGAGGGCCGGAAGGAGCCGGGATGGGCAGTGGGTGTCATTCTCTAGACAATAATGCTGTGCTCTGAATTCCCAGCCCTAAATTCTGGGCTGTAACTTCTGCTCTGGACAGTGCCCGCTGGCCTCTGGGCTATGGATGGTGGGCATGCGAGCAGACTGCGGGTGGCGGGATGGGCTGGGCAGTAGGTGGCGGGCGAAACCGTGGGCTGCTGAACGGTCTCGAGAGATTTATGGCGACGTTACGAGGCGCCGGATTAATATTCAAGCGTTTTACATTTAATTAAGGTCACGCATTTATCGCGCGTCTGCAGCGAATGTAAATGCACCCCTCCTCGCACCGACGCTCCGGGCTCCTTCGCTCCCTTGCTACAGCGCACCTGCTTCCGGAATTACAGCAAGACTCAGGAAAGTCGGAAGACTGGCGCGATTCACAGCAACTTCATATTTTGTCTCTCATTTTAATTCTTCTACGCTTGCCCCGTGTTCTAACTCTCTTCAGACGCAGGTAATTCTATTGCCAAGGCGTTGGAGAAGACGCTTAAAGCGATTCCTACAGTTGTGAAGATTTAGCATTTTAAGGTTTTGCTCCGTGTTTGCTTCATATTCAATTATAAGCACGTTTTATACAAATAACCATTTGTCAGCCTTTAACTTCATACCACTTTCCGCTCATTTTGTTCGTTTGTTAGGTTACACTTGCGTCCGATTTTTAAGTCTATATTCGAGAGAATTTTAGTTTATCCTGTACACAGAATAAAATTAAATTTTGCTGAGAAAATAATCGATGCTGATATTTTGACGGAATTACGTGTTTTGGGGGACCCTGCTATTTTTTCTTTGAAACGTCTATCATTTTGCCTGTCTGTGAACAATCCTAGCAACGAAACCGAACTGAGAAGTTTTACCAAATAAATCCATTTAATCTTGGTAAACTCGAGGCTCAGCAAATTTGAAACGTATCTTTCAATTTTGAGTATACTTTTAACAGAAATCTTCTAGTACATATTTATCATTTTCTGAAGAATGTCTTGTTTAAATTTTTTTAATTCCAGTCTGATAGAGAAATCTGTACTTATTAAAATATCCCAGGACATTAAAAATTCTACACACTCAAGAATTGGAAAATTTCACCCTACTCCAAATACTCGTTATATATTTACTTTCTTCTTAATAAAATCTATTATTTAAAATCATATCATGAACACATTTTTCAAAATATAATTAGTTTTAGAGTAATTTTGAATGAATTGAGACAATTTTTTAAATGACCACATATTTTTCCTTTAAACCTTTTGTACGCATTCAGAAATATACATTATATGGCTCAAGTGCCACATTCATTAAAACTTTTGTGTTATCAACAATTTTTAAAAAAGTAATATTTCTTAACCTCCTGCGCTTTGTTCGGTTAAGGTCTTTTCAAGAGATGTCTGAATTATTTATAGGATACAAGTTGAAGTGTTATAACACTGTATAACTGTTACAAGCCATAGGATGAAGTATGTGCTATTGTAGAAGGCTTCATTTTTCTCTAATATTAATTTCCGACACTGCTCAATTTTTTCAGGCCTAGTCGGTAATAGGAGATCATAATTTTAAATATTTATTTTTTACAATTGCTTCCAACCCAATTAGTTACTAGTCACAAGGATCATTATATAGGACTCGGACAAATAAGATCGATACCAAATCGTTTACAGGCTTCGTGTATTGCCTCATGTATTGCTTTATGCCAGCTCAAGTTGTGTTTTTTTAGGTACCTTAATTTAAAAAAATTGTGTTCTACGCAAGCAGACAAGAAAATTATAGTTTCCTTCTTTACACATAATAGTAAAGATTTTTTTCCATTTTCACTTTTGGAAACACGGTGTTTTCAGTTCTTAAAAAATTAGAGTAATCTGTAATTCGCTAGACGTCAATAGCATGTAAAATATTTCCGAAATATTAGAAAAGAATAGTAAGTTTTCGAAAAATTATTTTATTATTAGGGTTTTTTCTAATCTCAAAATACCTTCCGAACTTTAATGTACTCATTGCTTCGATGTGAGAAAGAATGCCCGTTTAATATTGTGTTGACCCCATTATCTCTGGAAGTAGTGTAAAAACATAATTTGATGACCCATTGGTTGGAAATGAGGTAATTTCAGAATGTAACGTTAATAGCCTACTGCATATACATGTTTATTAACAGAGACAACTACTAGAACAGTATTTTAGAAGTATTCTTACCTTGATCTCCTAAACATCTCAGGGACTACTATTTTCTGCAAGAGCGATTAAACTCACTTTCTAGAAGACGGCAATAAGAGCGCTTCAAGCCTTAAACATTACTCGAGATACTTACTAATCTTTGCTGCTAATTAACGGCGGTTCTTCCTTTATCTACGTTCCTGAGGATCTAATTATTAATATGCCTCTCCGGAAAATTAAGAGATTTATTTACTAGCAGTAAGCGTTGGGAAAATTCTGCAGCAGAAAGGAAACACTTTACAGACTTAGTGAAGTATTGTGTAACGTAAGGAGCAAATTCAAGGAAATCGTAATAGTATATGATATGCAAGTATTGCAATAAAAAGTCAGCGATACTATATATTAGAGATTATATAAAATAAAACATCTAGAAGAGAAAGGCAGTACGTTAATGAAATATTACGGGATCATTTTTAACCGATATTTCAGTTTCATTCACATACGTAAAAACACCAGTTAAAAGCTAAATATTTTCAGAAACAACTACAAAAAATAAAGTAGAAATACAAACACAAAATATAGCTGGAAGACACTAAATAATATATAACTAAGTATCAAATTATGCAATTATTCGCAATAAAATTGCGATTATTATAATGGTTGCATTTTGTACATTTAAAGTCATTAAAGAAATACTATTGAAATACACCTTTACTGAAACTACTATTACTTTATTGAAATTCTACTACTGAAACCACCAACTGAAATACTACTATTGAAAACACCATTAAAAAGATAATTTTAAGGGGCCATCCACAAATAAAAATGAAGTATTTTCGTTGGTCATAAGTCTTTATTTTCCATAGCTTGAAAGGATCCCCAGAGACGCTTTTCAATGGGCGTTATGGTTTAAGCGGCGTGTTCAATCCACTTTAAGTGGTCCATCACTGGTAACTCGACCATCTCGAAAAAAATTCGTACCGTGTACATAACTTTTATGTTTATGTTTTGCCTGTTAAAATTCATCTTTGATTATTTTATTGCATCTGGTTTACAAATGGGGCCAATTTTGTATTTCGTGGTGCTCCATTTTTCGCGTTTGCAGACAATTTCTCTTTTCTAAATTACACATCTCTCTGTAGTTCAAGCATTCTAGAATGAAAGACATTGGATTCAATACACTCTGCCCTACAAATCCAAATATTATTTACCTACCGTCTTTATTTTTTTTAGGAAATATTCGCAACCAAAACTATGGAAGGCGAATGAACCAAGTTCGATTTTCAGAGATCAATTTCTCAATGAAGGAATAGAATCACCGACTTAATTTTGTCTGTGATTTTACACATCAGTAAAGTTATTTTTTTTAAAAATATCATTAATAAGTAACTTACCATTTTAACATTACATTCTTTTAAAAACTGAAATTTTGTATTTTTCCCCAAAATTTTTCAACTGTAATATATCTGTTGTGAGACCAGATACAAATCTGAACACCGCAGCAGCAATGAACCGATAATGGATGAATCGAAGGAAGACTATTCCTCAACGCCCACCGCTACCGGTGCTGATATTACAGATGTGCTTCCCGCCGCTGTTGGTTGTGCGCAAGTGATTGCAAGGGGCGCCGTTTCGCTGGCTGTGCGCCGGGTGCGCGCGTGTAGGGGGGGGGGGCGCCAATGAAGGCGCGGCGCGGGCGCGAAACCGCGCGATTGAAGCGGCTGCGCGGCGCTGAGCGATCGAAGGCTGACCGGCTCGGCGCCACGCGCCACGCGCCGCCACGGCCCTCGCGGGACCCCGCCACTCCGCTGATTAAGCGCAGGCCCCGCGGCACCAGGCCGCACCAGGCTGGGGCGGCGGGGCGACGGAGGCGGCGGTGGCGACGTGGGCGGCGGTGGAGGAGTGGGCGGCTTGGGCGGCGTGGGCGGTGGGGGCGGCGTGAGCGGCCGGGTCGGCGGGGTTGGCGGGGTCGGCGGAGGCGACGGGGTCGACGGGGTCGGCAGGGTCGGCGGAGGCGGCCGGGGTGACGGGTCGGCGGGGTCGGCGGAGGCGGCGGGGGTGGCTGGGTCAGCGGGGTCGGGGGGGCGACGGGTCGGCGGGGTCGGCGGTGGTGGAGGGGTCGGCGGGGTCGGCGGGGTCGGCGGGGGCGGCTGGGGCGGCGGGGTCGGCGGGACAGCGGGGGCGGGAGGTTCGGCGGGGTCGGCGAGGGCAGCGGGGGCGGCGGGGGCGGCGGGGGCGGCGGGGCGGGGAGGGCGTCGGGGGCGTCGGGGCGGGGGGAAGCGGGGTCAATGGAGGTGGTGGCGCAGCCAGCTGATACACCCATCGCCTCGCTTCCCGGCTGTCTGAAGAATTCGAGCGCTCTCACCAGTAGCTTCTGAAGTACGGTATATAAAATAACTGGGACACAAAATAGCCAACTACAACAGTTTTATTGTTCAGGAACGTAAAA